>VYZR01070690.1:3287-24418 GCA_013400675.1 Oxylabes madagascariensis
TTACTCCCAAAGTCATTTTGATGTATTAGTTTGTTGCTTCTAGCTGCAAAAATGCCACACATCTTTTATCACTGCATGTATTACTTAACCCTGCAGATAAAGGCCACCTTTGTGTACAGGATTTATGTTGCTTTTTATCAGTGTGGTGTCTGAGCATCTTCTGGGAAAGATCAGGGAGAAGTCCCTTGTGGATTCCATGCATGCAGGAGTGTGACTGTAACCCCTAATAAAAGACAATGGTGGGTTGTTAACATTCATGCAGAATTGAGCATTTTAGTTTTTTCTGACCAAGCACGCTGCAAAAAGAAGGGAGTTGAAGCCAATGTAAAATACACCATATCAAATTATCAGTGCCTTTTCAGCCCAGAGTCTGCAGGATGTTTCTGTTCACTACCTTCTTAACCCCAGGATCTGCTGCTGGGGCAGCACAGTACCCTGCAGCCCTCCTGTGGAAGGAAATGCTCAACATCTGGATATACATCCCAGCAGAGAAGTAAACACTAGTAACCTGCAATAGGATCATTAGAGGTTTAGAGGAGCTGTGGAATGGGAAGAATAATGAATAAATGAAAGACTGAAAAGATTTCTTTATTGTTGGCTAATAGCAGTACCTGTAGAAAATTCAATGAAGAGACAAAAATGGAGTTGTAAGATGAGGCTAAAAAGCCTTCAGAAAAGGATGTGGTGTGAATAACAATGTAAAAGTGTCAAATACCTACAAAAATTGAACCAAACCATAGGTTGTCTTAAAATTGACTGCCTCTTGTGCAATTTTGATGTAAGAAAAACAGCAGTGCCCCTAAAAATTTAGTTCCAGAACCAGATTACATCTGCAGTTAAGGAATGCTAGAAAATAGTCTTTCCTGGAAGTCTTTCATTTTCTTCTATGGGAAACTGTGTGTGAGCAGCATGACTGATAAGGACAGTAATATCAACTTCTAGCAAAGTTATTCTTCCTTTTCTGTCACCTTTGCCTTAATAGGAATAGTTTTCTTATCTGTCTATTACTTGTGTGGGATTTTCTGCCAAGAAATCTACAGCCTCCCAGACTTCATAATATGCTAATCATTTCAGCTCTTTAGTTCTAGCTGTAGTGTTAACTATGGGCTCTGTCATTTGCACTTCAGTGTCTAGTTATGAGTTCCACCAAAACAGATATAGAGAGTAGAGAGATTGATATGGAATATATAGATATTCCATGTCAAACAGCAACACAGAGTTTTCTGCACTGTCCCACTGTTAAGTGAAGACTCCTCGAACAGCTTGCTCTTGGTTTAGCTCAAACTCTGCACTGTTCTGTACAGACCATATCTGCTAAATGCCTCATGCTGCTTCTGGCATGTACTTGCAGCCAGAGAGCAGAACAAGCACTCCAGCTCAGGCCCCAAGCAAACTCATATTTCATGTACAACCGGTATGTTTGAACTGACTGAGCCAGATCTGAGTAGGAGAGAAGTTGATGGGAGCTCTGCCAAGGACCCAAGTAAGCAGAGACCTGGCACTGGAAAAAGCCTTCCTTAATCTTTACTGCACTTACCAACAGTTTGTCCTCTTTCAGACAGATTAAGATCATTCTTTTTGCAAACACTTTAAGCTCAAATGCTGCCAAGTTCCCTTTAACTCCAGCCTGCTTTTCTCATCAGATCAGCATAGCAAAGAAACAAGTTGAGGGCACAGCCTTTCTCTGACACGGGGCACTGTGTCACAGCATCCAGGTCTCACCCAAGGCACGGGGTGGTTGCAGTAGTGCACAGGGCAGGTCACAGTAGTGGGATTGAAAGTGCAAGAGCAGGGAACCAGGATGGCTTTTCCATCAGCAACTGTGACAGCTTTTACCTGATCAGAGCATTCACGAAACTACAGCTTGTATTTACGTCCAATATTTCAATTCCTCAAATATATTTTCCAAATTACACTTGCTGAGGTAGGATTAGAAAGGAGTATTATTTTCTCCCTGTCTGTGGCACAAAGACTGCTGATTCAGTAAGGGCAGCATTTTCAGGAAAACACGATAGCAGTAAATGTTTCAGAACTACATATTTTATTGACAGATTACTGCAAATTTTTTCACTCCTATATGTGAAGATTAATTGCTTACAGCAGGTTACACTTCTCCTACATTCACCATTAACTTGAACTACTGGTAATTAATTGCAGGCTGCACCAGTACCAGGTACTTATCTGCCCTACATCCTCTAGTATGTGTTCATTTGCCCCAAGTGCAGCATTCCATAAGCAGAGCAAACATAAAGCAGGCAATCACAACTTGCCCAAGCTTAAATCACAACTCTAAACAGACAACATGTGATCATCAAATTTTCTTTGCATAAAAAACTCTCTATCCAAAATCCTTGTTGAACCTGGATCCTGTTAAAATGACAACTGCCTACACTGCTAAGAAAGAATCTGCAGCGTGCTGCTCTCCCACAGCATTTCATTCCTAAAAATCATTGCGGTTCCTTTCAGATTAAAGATCTGTTAAACTATTCAGGCTAAAATTTAGAATTTGTGTCTACAAATCAAGCACCTCTTCAAAATCAGACAGAAATAACTTTTGGATGAAACATCAGCATTAAGTATCTTAGAGCATAAATGTTTTCTTAGGCCTGATATAAAAAAATGTTGGATTAAAAAAAGCACGAACAGCAACAGCTTCATCCAGCCCAATTATCACATCCCCTTCTGGAATGGGCATGACTCCACTAATTACAACCTCAAAGAAATTATCATTGTGGAACAGACAAGTACCCCAGGCAGTACCAAGACATCTCATCCGAGTGCTGGCTCCTCCTGCCAGCCCCTTGGCGGCCCCCTCTGCCGACCCACCCCATGGAAGCGGGGGCACTGGAGTGACTGAGACATTGGACAATGCCCGCTGTCAACGTGGGAGGCGACAGAGCAAACAGACTCCTTGGACGGTGTTAACAAACCCACCCAGGAGACGACGCCTTCAGCTGCACTTTCACACTCTGGAATTAGTTTCAGTGTGAAACAAAATCTCACTTCTAAAGAGCCTAATTTCTTAGAAGAGTACTGGTGCTTCACCTTAGAGCGCTGAATTCTCATCCTCCTCTTGAGAAATAATGGAAGTTAGTGTCCTGCATGTATGGCTTCCCCCCATCATTCCTGGATCATTCAAAGCACTCCAGGCAGCACTTTCAAATAAACCAGCTCAATAATCTTATTTTTTAACATTTTTCACCTGTTCAGCTGGCCAGAGGAAAAGAAAATGAATGATTTTTCACACATTCAGCAAAGAATTTACTTTGCAGAAAGACGTCATACTGAATATTCATTAACTTATTTCTAGGGATCTGAAATTTACTGAAGTGGGTGAAAGTTGTGATTTGTGGGCAAACAATGGCCCTTGTCTAAAACGCTGTACAAGACATCTCAGCCTCAAGCAAAACATCTGATAGAACTCTCACTGAACTACCACTTCCCCATAATATTCTTCTATTTTACAGGACTTCTAAAGTTTATATAAAAACAAACATGAAATTCCCTCTATCCTGTTTTATCCCCATTTTTTAGTACTGACAAATGCTCAATAATTCATCAGTTTATTCCAAAGCCCAGTCCACACTTTATCTGAGGCTACTGTGAGTAACAAAATGGAAGATGACTCCTGAGTTTCTGCTACCAAACCTCTCATGACTTCCCCCAGGAGAATTTGAATCAAAACCAGCCACGGTAGGCTTCACCATACAGACTTTCGTGAGCTTTTTATTTAGTTGCTAATATTAGAGTCGATGTAATCTTTTTTTTCACACGGATTTGCATAGGATGATGGAAAACTACTGGTACTGGTAGGGAGTCCTAATCATCAATATGAAGGCTTCAGCTGCTACATCAAGTCTTCAGCCTGAGCAGATCTCCTCGCCTATTTAGCCCCACTCCTCTTATAGCTGTGATTGCTCCTACTCCTCCTGGCAAGAAAAATATGTTAGAAACAGCTGCTATTCCTCCTTCTGCTTTTCCCCTCAGTGGGAGGAAGGCAGAGAGGGTTGCCAACATTGTAGTTGCTTAGCTGAAGCCAGCTATTTTTACATGACAGCACAGCCACAGAGCCCAGCCTTGCAGGCTGCTCCTGCCTGCACGCACAGAAATCTAGATGAGCACAAGTCCTTGTAGGCCAAGGACCTGCCTTTCACATTACGAACCACCTCAGAGACAAATAATCCTCTAAACACCTGAATTTCATTCAACAGCGACACAAAAGAAGACCTAATACAATCATTAATGAGGTCCAGAGGTGTGTTTTCACTATTGCTAGTGCATTACATCGACTCAAAACATTTTCAATCACAGGTACCTGGAACTAAGAATGCAGCAATCGTCTCACTTTAAGCCAATATAATAATTTTTTGAGCTGTTATCAGGGAAGAGCCTTGTGCTGTATTTCCACTCATATGAGGTGGATCAGGTGGCAGATGTGGCAGAAAATTCACTTATTTTTTCTTCTGGCTGAGTCAGTTTTAATCTGGAGCTGTTTACTAGTGTCACCTATTGTGTAGCTGCACAAAACCATACGCCAGTAAAAGGGTGGTGGTGAAGAAGAGAGGCCAGGGGTCCTTTTAGCAATGCTTTGCCTTCTGTTGGTCTAAAAGGGTTTTTGCAATGCCTGCTTAAAGCTGCCCAGCCTGAAGAATGGCATCCAACCGCAAGCACTACAGAACACACAATCTTTTGTGGAATATTTGGTACTAGAGCAGACCTCTTTGAAGCCTTTGAGAGCACTTTGAGAATAACAAAAGACTTGCTCCTCAACTACAGAAACTGTAAGCAAAACAAAACACAATTTTGAAACTGTATTTTTCTTTGTACAAATCAAATCTTCTGATTTTCTAGAGAATGTAGCATGGTTTTCAATCACCATGACCGATTTATTACACTACATGCAAGTAATAATATTTACAATCATCCCAATAATGATCCAGTTCCAGAACACCCTCTGGACCATTTCCTTACTTACACAGAAACACTTACACCAAAGAATTTGTCATACTGCACTATGTCTACTTCTTATTGCACCTCAAATAAAGTAAAAATTCCCTTTCTTATGCCTGTTACAGCATTCAAAATCACCCAGTGTCCAGTCACAGGAATCAACTGAATGACCACTGGATGTCTCAATGGCATCTACTCCTCTTGCATATTACACCACCATTCAATTGAACCAAAAACTACCATCACCTGTGGATTCATTTTGAAATAAAACGTGAATGGAGGACTTCTTGTGCCATTCTCCAAATGCCTTCCCTGCGTCAGTATTGTCATTGTCATTAGTATTGACAATTGCCATTGTCAATTGAATTAATTTGTTATAGAGGATGAATAGGTTTATGTGTCAGGTCAGTTACTCAAGCAATTATTATTACTGGAAAATACAAACCAGTAAATAATCAGCCAATGCAGATATGTGAAACCAACAGACAGTTCTGCTAGAAATGCCCTAGAGACACGAGGATACACATAAAAAAGCTGATCTCTTTCATACTCGCCATGACTATATGACAGCAAATTCAATCCCTGCTTTCCAAATAAAAACTGGCTCCAGTTCCCAACTAGCTGGCCAGCACTGAACACTAAAATCAACAGTCACACTGCAGAAGTATGCTTAACAAATGTCAGTAAGTCAATGCAGCACAAAGACCAGACTCAAAAACAAAGTTTTGTTTGACAGTTCTTGCTGCCATACCACCTGGGAAATGAAAATATCCACATGTCACTGCTTGCAAGGCTGTTTCTCATATGTAAAATAATTTCTAATTTTACATCTTCAGATGACTGCTAACTGCACAAAATTCTCAGTTTATCATCATGTAAGTCCTAGTCCTACAACACTCTGCGATATGAGTGCATCAGAGGAGGAGATAAAGCAAAGCCCACTTCAAATGAGAAGAGAAAGAAGAAATGGAGGCAAACAGACAACAGTGTCAGGTCCATAAGAAGGAAAGAAAATACACAATATCCCAATTTGAGACCCATCCACCAAAGGCTTGTCAGAGAAGAGGAGCTTTGAACCACGTACAGAAAGATAACAAACTTGAGCTGTGGTGAAGGGTCAGTGGGAACCAGATTCATAACCCTACTGTGGAAAATGCTTGAGTATATACATCAACAAATATAACCTGTGACCAATTTTAGATGCAGATCCTAAGGTAAATGGTATATACCCATATATTTACATGGTGAAAGCATTTGCATTTGGTACTTACTAGAAAGTTTTCATCATAAACTCCAGTCAAGTGTTAGTTGGGAGCCAAGGTCATATTAACAGGATGTAAACTTTGCAGTCGAATAGCAATACTTATTAAAGTACAGGATAATAGAAACAGGTATTAATTATGAAAAAATTAAACTGAATACTTACCTTTTCAACAGAAGTATTTTCTTCACTCGTTACACTTGCTTTTCTTGATTCATTTTTTGTTCTGCTCAGCCTCCGAGACACTTTTTCTCTAAGCAAAGTGGCATATCCAATATGCTCATATATGGGGTTTGTTGTCATTTTGGAAATATACTCAGAAGCCTTTGTTTCTATATACAATGTTATCAAGCCATCTGTAACCAGATCATGGATTGATTCAAATCTTTTCTCCCCAACAAAGTGCTTCCCATCATAGAACAACCTGTAGTTTAAGGTCTGATTACCAAATCTGCAAACACCAGAAAAAAAACAGAGGGAGAGAAGAGAGAGAGAATTTAGACTTTGTTTAAGGCTCTTCCATCCTGAAGCATTTTTGAGGTGCAGAAAGCGGGTGCTTAACCACATATGGGCATGTTTACAGTCAACAGAGAGATGGACATCTACCAGGTAATCAAAATCCTAAGGGTCTGAATCATGCTCTGTCAGGAAGCCAGGGAGACCAAGCTCCTAATTCAGGGCCCAATTAAATATCCAAAGTTGAGTGGGAAAACTCTAGCCCTATTTACAGTGGGTGTAATCTATTGGGATTTTTAAAGTGTTTTAATAACCCAAGAGCTGCAGTAGCTGTTCAGTTTGTGACACTGAGGTTGGAATCCCATCACTGATTAAAGCATTCAAAGATACGATACTGTGTTAAATGGTCCTTATATTGCATCAAAACTGCATATCTTCCCAAATTTTGTTGGGACTTCAAATCCAACGGTTTAGGCCTCTTATTTTTTGCCCACATTTTTCATATACAATCCCAATTTATAAACTTAGATTTGATTCTACAAGTAATTATGCAGCTGGATTTAGAAAACATACTGTTTCATCAAAACAATAGGCATTTTGCCATAATTCTTATCCCTTATTATTTTTTAATTCTTCATTCTGAAATCTCCTCTAAAACCCTAAAAATTTGCGTTTGTTCTTTTTCAGCTGACACAAATTGGTTTTAATCTACACCACTTTTTAGTTGGCATGACTCACCAGCTTTTCCAGCTTTACCATCTGCACATCAATACAAATTCTAAGCATGACTTCAACACTGTATCACAGCTACTTGGGGTAACTCCTCAAATGATTTTTCTTCATGTCTTACCAGCAGAAGGGTAAAAATGCAGACTTTTAATTTATGTATATCTCACAGGAGTAATAATGCTCTAAAAATTGCAAAATATTGCCAGGGAGTTTGTTTCATCAAAACCCAACTGAATATCTTGTCCTCTTGCTGCTAATACATGGTGTCCTTAAGACCTGAGAGGGCAGATTTTGAAAGACACAGCTAAGCCAGGAAAGGCACCTGTGAGGGGCAGTGAGTTTGGAGCTTGGGTTCCCACTGCATTTTTCATTCAATTGAATAGCAGACTCTTCCTTGAGCAGCAGCATCCCATGCTTCACAACGCATTTCTACAAAAACTTGAGTTCCTACTGGGGAAGAAAACTGCCAGTTTTCAGCTTCTAGATGCCGTGATTTTCCAGCTTTATTTGGGGTTATTATCACAGATAGCTGTTGATGTTTGTACACAACACTGAGCTCAGAGGACAACTTGGCTGTGTCCTCTACTGGGACGCATCCCTGTTCTGTATTCACTCACATCTTTTTATAGTGTCTTGAAGGAGAAGATTCATCTTTACAAAACTTAACTCTAGGTTAAAAAAAAAAAAATCTGAAAATGGGCACTGCTTCTGAAAAAGAACTTCCTAGCCAGGTGCTGAAGGGGAGACTGGGTTGCTGTAGTACCATGAGAGTCGAACTGCTGACAAGAGGGTGTAAAAGCACTCTGGTATCACACAGTGTATCAAGTAACAGTGGAGGCAGACTTGGCTCAAAACGGACCCATACAATCCCCTCCATTAAGCACATTTACATTGGAACTATAAGCCTCTATTAAACCAGCGTTTACCTGAGAGCAAGAGTGTAGCAGCCGGGTTGCCGCTGGCTTTCTCTAAGAATATACGCTCCTTCTACACCAGCGAGAATTTCATCTGCTTGCTCCCGAGAAATGATCCCGTGAAACCTAAGGGGAGATATTTCAGTGACTTACAGAATAATCCAACCAGAAAAACATCCTTCTCCACCCCAGAAAACATTTGAAAGCTTCAGCGCTCTCAAGCACCTTGGTCTAAGCCATCAGGGTAGCATCCAAGGAGCAGGATGGGCACCCAGCCTGGACACCTTCAGCACAGACACAAAAATTACAATGGAAACGCACTTTCAGTCACGATAAACTCAGCTGTACCCAAAGATTATTTTCTGTAAGTGCCCTGTATTTTTGCAACTTATCTCTTTAAGCAGTCTATGCCCCTCCTCCTTGCTTCCTTTCTGGTGGCCTTAAAACAGAATTGAAAACTAGGCAAAAAGGCATTGAAAAAAAAATTGAATTATTGTATTTAAATATATAGTTACTTAAAGATACGTATTTATATACATAAACATTTAAGTATAATTAAAATCATAGGTTTTCTTATTATCAATTTGTTTTATTTTAATATTATATTGCTTCCTCAAATTTGTAAGGAAAACAGAGACAAAACCAGAAACAATTATTCAAAATTGTACTCTGCATATATTAAAGTAGAAGAAGGTACAGAGAAGTCTTGAGAAAAACATTGTTTTCTTCATGTCAAGGAGCTCCTCATTCAGTGCTGGAGAAAAGCAATACTTCTCTGATTCTTTTGTCATTGCTATTTTAAGAAAGAAAGAGGGCCTAGGATGCACAATTAACCTTATGAAAACCAATATTTAGCAGTGATCTCTCCGTAGGTACAAATTCAGTCTTGACAGCAGTTTGATTCTTAACTCCTACGCACATTTTGCTAGCTGATAAGTCTCTGAGGGTCTCTTCAGAGGTTTAGAAAGTTTCTATTTTTGCTGCTGTCTAAAAAAAGGCACTAAAATCTACTGGCCTTCAGCATTTTCTCTTTTCTGACAATACATATGAAGTGGCACATTCCTAACACTGCCTCTGGCTTGGTAGTGAAAGAGATGAAAAACACATCGGATGTAAATGCAATTGTTCCATTCACTTTATTTTGTCTTTTCACAACTAATACATGCTGAAAATTTAGGTTTAGATGACCTTTCCAGCATGACTTTGTGTTAAAGGTAATGTGAATTGATTCACCTTTTCTCTCTATAAAGGTGGGGGACAATCATCCTCTAAATGACATAACTGAAACATGATTTTAACCAGTAAACCCAGGGCAACTCATAATTTTAGTCAAAAATAATAAGCATAAGTTATTCCCCACAAAATACAGCAGACATTAGTTTAGATATTAGGACAAAATATCTGTGATCAATTTATGAAATCACTTGGATGTGATACTTGGGGAATCTGTGAAATTTCTTTAACCATAGGTGGTAAGCACTGGGTAATCTGGGCTTTCTTATGGATGTTTTTAATACACTTTTATAAGAGCATGAAAAGCATGTATGTGGTACAAGATCCCCTGAACTAATGCCTGCTTCTGACAGCAGCCAACAAGAAATGCTTACAGAAAGAGTGCAGGAAGCAGTGACATGTTTCCTTCACTTCTCATCCCTGTCTATCCATCACTGCTTTAGACACAATCATGTCTGATCACTTGTGACCTTACCCTTCACGTATTTGAGAATCTCACTTTTAAACCCTTTTAGATCTCTGTGCTTTTGGCCTCTGCACCTGCCTCTGGAAATGAACTTGAAGAAGGCACTGTCTGTGCATGTCCCCTTGCTGGGCACCACTGAGGTGACCTGTTCTCCCGTGGCAGGAGCAGCATCCTTTGCTCCACCATTGCTGCCCCTCAGTACCTTTCTCTTCTCCCATCACCTTCGAGAGAAGGATGGAGGAGGAAAGGGTAGAGAGGGATCAGAAATATGTGCACTACTTAAAATGCAGCCACAGATTGACAGATTTATATAGTAATGTAATGATGGTTCTTTCAGTTTCTTTCCCTAGAAATTCCTGTTTCTCTTTCCAAGTACTGCTGAGTACTGAGTCAACTGCTTTTATAGGAGTACCTCAGTACTTCTGAAATCTCCTTTCTGAATGATAATGACTAAGGTGATCTTGCCTAGACAGGTTCACCAAGGTGAGGTCTCACAGTTCCTGTCAGTCCTGCTGCTGCACAAACCCAGGCACGTTCCTGGATAAGAGACTGCAGCAATGGTTTTACAAGTCCTGCTGTAGGAAATGTGACGTGTTACTCAACTAGCTACTGTCTTCATCTCTGTTGTACTCCAGTGGCTAGATCTGAATTCCTCATTGGCAAAAGTAATATTTAAAAAATGAATCTTCAGTAATTAGGGGCAAAGCTACTGGCTCTTGAGGTTTCTGATGGTAGAAAAGGATCATTAAACACAGATGATGTATCTGGGATGGAATAAAAAACAGAACATGGGATCTAGGTAATTCAGCTAGTGATAAGGGCGGGGGTCTCAGCATATTGCCCTGGTAAAGGCCAAATGCCAAGGCTGGGTGGCTGCTGCAGTGGCTGTGCCTTTCAACTTCACCTGCCCAGATCACCATGCTAATGCACAGCACAGCCCCTTCCTGGATATTTACTGGCAAAAAAGACTGCTGAGCACAAAGGAATTACATTCTAGAGGTTTGTTATTTTCCTTCAAAGAAAAATACACCTCTTATTTGGGTATTTTGGACCCCATAACTTTAGCAGGGAGAGCAGCAGTTGCACAAGCAGCTATACACATAATTCCACAACTCAGTAGGGCAGTGAAAGGAACATACACCAAAAGGCAGTGAGAGAGACAAACTGCTTCTCCCCTTCTCAGGCCAGAGCAGAACCTCTAGCATGTTTAAACAACAACTAAAATAAAAGGGACACTCCAGACAACATTTTTTGCCCAAAATTCTCCTGAGAGAAGTAAAAATAACATGCAGGCTCATACAACAGCATAATCCAAGGATTGTGACTAGCAGCAATGGACTGTAACACAGCTATATTATTAGGCTTTCATTGTATCATTGTATTTGGCTCCCAGTTGAAGTGAAAGGTAAAGTAAAATATTTTATTAGACCTCCATTGTGCCTTTTTTTTAAAGTTCTAGAGTAACAATTTTTTGATACCCAACAGACACTTAAAAGAGAAAAAAACTTACTCTCTTCCATAATACTTTGGCCTGTTCTCCACCTAAATTTTGAAAGAAAGGAAAAAAGTATTAAAAACATCATTCTAAATAAATGACATAAAAATAAATTACTCTTGGTTAGTAAGGAGGACTGATGCATCCATCTAAGCTACAATATTCTGCAGACTCAAAACTGTGACTGAAATGTGACCACACAGAAGAACAGAAAAATGTAAACAGAAGAGGTGGTTTTATTGAGTTATTTCTGGGAGAGAAAACATGTATCAGCGGTCAAAAAATAGAACTACATATAACTGTATGAAATCTGACCGAACAGACAAAGAATATTTTACTGCAGTTTTGCCAAACTAGTATTTATAACATAAAGACTATTTTTGTTATATACCCTTTGTATACATTTGCATACCCTTTATTTATATTACATATGCATTATGCATATATACTAGATATACTTAAGGACATTTATATACCCCTTACATACATTTATTTTGCCTTTAAGCGTCGACTGACTGAAAACAAAATGTTTAATATCCTTGGAAAAACAGGGATTTATGTATTTAGACCTAGTCCTAAATTCCGTGAAGTCTCAAGCTTTTGTGGGCCTGACCCGAAGTACCCTGGAAGCCGCCGGGAAGACTCCCAGTCGTTTCCGAGCTCTCTGGACCGAACCTCAGGGATGCCAGGCTGCCCCCCAGGAGCTCCGGGCACGCGTGGCGGGGCGAGTCCCGGCCCCCGGTGCCATTCCCGGCCCCCGGTGCCATTCCCGCTCCCGGTGCCATTCCCGCTCCCGGAGCCATTCCCGCTCCCGGAGCCATTCCCGGCCCCCGGTGCCATTCCCGCTCCCCGGTGCCATTCCCGGCCCCCGGTGCCATTCCCGCTCCCGGTGCCATTCCCGCTCCCGGAGCCATTCCCGCTCCCCGGTGCCATTCCCGCTCCCGGTGCCATTCCCGGCCCCCGGTGCCATTCCCGCACCCGGAGCCATTCCCACTCCCGGAGCCCTTCCCGGCCCCCGGTGCCATCCCCGCCCCCGATGTCATTCCCGCTCCCGGGTCCCTTCCCGGCGGCCCCGCGGCGCGGCCGGCAGGGGGCGCCGCCCGCCCAGCCTTGGCGCCGGGCCGCTCCCGCGGGCCCCAATTAACGCGGCCCGGCCGGGATGGTTCATTAATGCCCGGGGACCGTGAACGCCCAGGGATCGTTCGGTAACGCCCAGGGGTCATTCACGCCCGGAGCTCGGCTCAGGCGCGTCCGCACCCGAGTGTCTGCAGAAAGAGCCGCTCCCTCTCCAGCCCCAGAGCACGCCAATAGTGCATCTCGCCGGGCTGCAGCTCCAGGCAGCGCTTCCACACAGTGAGCGTGTCAGAACTTCATCGGAGATACACGCGAAGTCTCCAAGTTATTGAAGAAGTTTAGGTGAGCTCTGTATATCTCAATGAAGATGTCTATATCGCTGGAATTACTGCTCCATACGTGCTAACACGTGTATGACCAATTGCGGTTTCAAGACTGTTTCATTCTTCAGCATAAAACACATTTAGTGATCTTCCCTCAATTTCTCTGACTGGAAACAAGTGCTCTTGCTTTTATTTTCATGAATTCTTATTATTTCGCTCATAAAAACTTTAAATTGGCACAGGTTTTCTTTTTACTTTTTTTTTCCTGAATAGCAAATGCATAACTGTCACATTCTTGATTCAATAATCTACACACCAAGCACCGAAGAGAAGCAGCTGACTTTCTACCCTGCAGTCACTAGGGCTACAACACAGCACAAGATGAACAAAAGTCTGTACAAGATAATGAGAATCTTCAATGGAAGACCTATGGGAGTTCAATCAAGTCCTTACTGTGCTTCTTTCCCAGCTCGGTATTTCTTTTCTAGCACGGCGCTAACAATAGCAGTATCATACCCTTGGAACTCGTGCCCAGGAATAATACCTTGATACAAACATTTCTGAGCTCTGAGGGGCAGGAACAAGAGAGAAAAGAAAACACAGAAGTGAAGAGCAAGCAAAATCAAAGGAATTGCCAAGTGCAGGTGCTGTGCTTCTATGTGCATATATGGGAACTTAGAGAAGAAACTGCATGAATTCAATTTAACTTTCTATTTTTAAGTAAAAAAATAATATCAAGAAAAGATGTATTACCTCTGAAAGGAGGTTGTTCATATGTTCACTTCAATAGCACTATATGACTATTATCTTGGAACTGTGCAGCCTTCTTGTCATCCTTATAGACCTTAATAACCCTTGAAAGCATAGATTTAGCTAGCAACTCAATTAAAAATTTGGTATCAGAAGCTGGGTTACGTAAGACCACAATATGCAGTCTTCTCTTTCACGGGAACAAAGGCTACTCAGTAAGCTGAAATTGCTAAATAAAACGCTTAGACAAAAGAAGTAAAGCATGACTTTCATTTAGTAGTCAGAGTCTGTTTCTATTTAAAAATACTGATTTTACCTTGATTGCATTTATAAACAGAATAAACCCCAACACTTTCAATCTACCTCAGAAAAACGAAAGTTACTCAGACCCACCTTTGAAATTAGCTTTAAGCACAGGTTCCCCCATATATATATATATGTAACAGTACATATATAAAGTATAAAAGCAATCTGGAAATAACTCCTTGAACAAAGGAGTTATTTCCAGATTGCACAAAAAAGCACATTTTTTCATCCTTCTCACACTATTCATGCAAAAATGCAAACTTTTCTGTCAAATTTTTATCATTTGACTAGCAACTGACTGAACCACCCTGGATAATGTGATTTCCACTTTCCCGGCTGTTCATGAGCTAAAAGATTTGTTCTACTGAGAATCCACACAAAGCCTCTCTACATCTCTCTTTTTCCTCCTATTTCATAGAACAGAAACCTTCACTCCAACATCTTTTGCATTCATGTGTCTAAAATCACCACAACTTTGACTTTAGACAGGAAAGATACCGTACTATTTCCTGAAATGAAGTTCCTGATCTGTCAGACCATCCAGGTGCCTCAGAATCTAAAAATCCCCTCTTATGCTTACTGCAACCTTTAGCCTGAAATAATAATTTCTGTCCTAACCAAATTTACCACTAGGAACAAACACAAGGAAATAAAGTTAAAGCAAGATAAAAGATCAAAAATAACATCAGGGTCTCTACATCAAAACCAGAATGTTGGACTGAACTTGGAAATAAACCAAAAACCTGCACAATTGATGAAGCAGAGGCTTAAAATATCAAAGGAGCCAGTAGGTCTGTTTTGTGCCGACTGCAGACTCTGTAAAAACTTCAAGGGAAATTCTATATATTCCAGAAGGCAAAGGTGACTGAAATTCAGTTGGGATTAGCTTTCCCTCTCCTGTTATAAATGGGCTTGCACACACAAAGTCAAGCAGATCCACCTAAAAGAACTCTCAGCAGCACAAAAAGCAGAAAATCCACAGGTAGGGAAGCGACTATTTCCTGGTGGTAGGAGCCCAGGACAATCAGCCCTATTTCTGCATTATCTATGCAAAAAACTTAGGGTTTTTTGCATAGATAATGCCCATGAAGAACACTTTCATCACTTTCAGTATAGTCCTCACAATTTCCTTGCTGAAAAAAGTCACCTTTCCTAGGCAACCAGTTGGCTCTAATGCATAACTCCCATGACATGGAGCAAGGGGAGAAAGCAGAGTGTTTGAATTATTTATGGATTCTTACGCTAACAGACAAAAACAAAGTAAAAAAATGAAGAAAATTACATAAGGCAAATTACAGCTCTTCAGTAGTGAAAACATATTTTGCCTTGAAGAGCATCACAGCTTGCTTTTACTTCCCCTACACAGAAGATAAATTAAATGGTTTCTCCCTCTCCACTAAAAGTATGTGGCAGCTTTCAATTCAAATGTGAGATGATAATTTTTTGGCTTAGAAAAAGGCAAAATTGCCAATTTCAAACCAAAAATGTTCTTCCAGAGCAGGCATTTCTGGCTGTTGTTCCAGAAACCATGGGGACTATGCTGAAAATTGTTAATGAAATTCATAGTTGTATAAATTGTGAAACACCAGTGAATGCCAAAATTGTTTAAAACTCATGGCACATTGATCAGGAAATAAGATGTATGGTAAAACAACCTAAATCACTACTAATCCAGTAATCTTACAAAGCCAGCAACATTCAATGACATCTAATCTTGATGCATGCTCAAAGAGAAATGAAACCCTGCACAGCTCTCCTGGCACTCCACAAAGGCCTTTGGAAGCTCACGTTTGAGAGACTCTGCATACTCCAGCCTTGACTCCTGGCCTGCCAAACCTGATTGCCTTTCCCTATTCCCCAAAAACCCCTTACTTGTTCACAGCCTAATTTTTTACAATGTTACAGCATATCTTTCAAGGTTGTACTTGGATTTCATGTCAACACTGAGAAGAAAATAAGCCTTCTTAAAATGAACTAGCTATCTGAGCTCATTCAATATATAATGTTTACACAGTTTTGAAGTTTACTGAATTTCAATGCACTGGGATTTGTGGCTCCTCTTCTGGCCAGGATGGTTTAGCCCTATCATGACATACTCCCACTAATGTACAGATTATTGTATTAAAATCCCACACCACTCTGCAAGATAACTCATCACAAAACTACAGGGAATCATGAAGGCAGGAGGTGAGCATCCCCTAATGTGACAGATTTTCATTGCGAGCATTGACATCCGAGCCACACTGCACTCAAGATTTCGATATACACGGAAGCATTCTTTCTGCATAAGTAGTACCACAGAAATAGAATAACCCTAATTTCAGAAAAATTAAATTTCTCTTCAGCTTCATTGCACAAGACGTATTTCCTTATCGAGTGGCCAGAGCTGAAATCTAGAAATGCTGGAATGAAAGTTTAGAAATCCCCCTAGGACAGCAATTCTCTAAGTCATAAGGGCCAGCACAGTAAAACATTCTGTACTGTGGACCCATTTCAGCCACTACCTTAATACATCCATGATGAGAATATAAAAGGGGAAGGGAAACAATAAGGTGGGCAGCTGCACCTAGTTCTCTGTTCTTCAAAATACAGAAAGAACAGAAAAACAAGATCCGTGAGTTAATAATGTTGGTGTGTTTACTCAGTGCAGGCAGTGAGGCATTTTCCCAAAGGAAGTTTAATCTGATATATTTTCTGTTTGGAACAATCCTAATTATTTTTCAGTAACTCTGGTTGACTGGATATAAATATGTTTTTCAGCTCAGTTTGACATGAAGAGAAATAGAAGGGTTGGAAGAGAAGCTTTCAAGACAAATGCAGTAAAAAAACAGACTGTAAAGAAAAGGAGTTTATTGTCTGTATTGTTCAGCTTTTGGCAGATTTATCATAAGCCCACTGCAAACTTTATACCTACAATCAACAACCAAAATGGATTAAGGGAAATTGCAAGCCCCCATTAAACGGAATGAAGGAAAGCTATGCTGTATTTCTTTACTCCTATAAAACCTTTTTTTGCCTTCACAATTTTTAAAGGAAAAATTCTACTTAGATCAATTAGCATGTCTAAAATTCTCTCCAAATAGGACAAATTATTTCACACCAATGATTCTTAAGCAATTTGAGAGAACATTCTTTTGGAAGGGAAATATTTGTATTTTTTTCTTTTACCTTTTAACCATTTTTTTTCCCTTTTTTACCTAATCAGGCTCTCTGGCACCGGGTTTTCAAAGAGAAACAACTCTTGGTTTTGCAAAATGTTTCACACCACAAAGCCTGTTGCTAATTTTGTCAGTAGGAATAGCAGCAACAAAACATCTTTAGTCTCCAGCCAAGGACAGGCCAGTTATGGAACTTACACTGCACCTACATAATGAAAAGATGGTTTTCGCCCTTAAGATTGAATTTCAGTCAACGCCATGTGTAACTTCCTGAGTACGTTGCTGTACTTCGATTGTGTGGTGAGGAAGGAGCAAAGGCATCCCTCAGAAAGAAACCAGCGCACATCCCCAGAACATATTCCACCCACACTGCCCTCGTGCCAGAAGCTGTCCAGAGAGAAAGGTGACATGAATGGTTTGAAAGTGTGCATCTCCTTTTATTAGTCAGTCACAGAGCCACGGAGACGCCAGCGTTATGGCCACCTGAGGGATGCACATTTAGCCACGAGACAGCGAGGGAATACAGTGCCTCCAAGAAAGTAGCTGGGAGCAAGATGTCAAATCCATTCGAAACACCAGAGGGCCAATGACTAGACAGATCTCTGCAGAAAAGGATCCTGCCATCATTACAGGTCAATAAATGAACTTGAATCACTGGATGCTGTCTGTAGCAAAAACTGCCAAACCCATATTGAGGTACAAACTCAAGAATGCAGCTGACAAGACATTTTAGAATAATCCTCTCCTTGTGATGTCCACTCAGAAATTCTCTAGATGGAATAATGACTGTGGGTGCGGCACCACGTCTCAAGAACGACTGGAGCAAATAAACAGAGTGAGCAGGGATTTAGCAACTGTGAAAAGACGTGAAGAAAGATTGGCCTAAAGAACAGAAGATAGAGAGGGGCTGTAGCAGATAGGTACAAAGAAGGCTGCTTTCCAGAGGAAATAAATCTGTTGTTTGTGTTTTGAGTAGATGTGGAAAGAAGAATAAATTGGCTTAAACTGCTAAAAATGAAGATAGAACTTAAAAAAATGTTAAAAATAATTAAACACTAACTAAATAAGCAGAGGCAGTCAAGAAATCCTCATGAAGCCTTTTTCAAGGCTTTAAGAAATGGATATGCAAACATATCTTCTTGATACAGGGATGACAACATCTTGAGTTCCTTCTGGCCCTAAGATAGCACAGTCCAGCCTATTCTTCTTCTCTGCCTGGAGTGTTCTCAGGAGATAGAGGTAAGCAAGGAGCAGACTTGAATAGGCTGTAAAAATCACATACAAAAGAACAATAATACTCTGCCCACCTCTATGAGGCTCTCAGGAGAGAAGGCAGCACCAAGAAGGCAAGGCACCAAGAAAACTGTTCTGGAGGAGAAAGCCAAGCCTTCAAGTGATAAACTTGTCACCACTTAACTAAATAACAGAAGCCAGTTTAAATCCATCATCATTATAATGAAGTGCCAAATTGTGTTTGGTATCTTCTAACAAAATAATTCTGTGGAAAAATTTACAGTGCCAGGGAGAAGGTAGGAGTGTTCTTCATCACTAGAAAGAATGTAAAATAATAACAGACAAAAGTGAAGAGCACAAAGAATGCTTTTATTAATTGCTGTTCAAAGCTGCACATCTCTGCTCTGATGGCATGCTGCAACCTACAGAGAAGGTAAAATGCATAATGACTCTTTTGCAGAAGGATAACACATAGCAAAGAAACACAGGAAGTTTGCAGATGTGAATGTCACTGTGGCATTTACTGCAGGTTGATTTCCACTCAGTCAAGGTTATTTCTACCATTCTTAAAGACAAATTATGTTCAAAAAATTTAATTCACTTGTTAATTTACTTGCTTGTACCAAACTTTCAAAAGAGCTGCTTTAAGCCATCCTTTCTGAGGGTATTTTTAACTCAGGTTTGTTTCCCTTCTGTGACCTTAAACAAGCTGACCAGCAGCCAATAATCAATACACCAGACAAAACACTATAGACTCCAGAAGGTAACAAAAATCTCTCCCAACATGGAGAGATGCTACTAAACCATAACATATTTCTGTATATACTCAACTCTAACAGAAAAGATCAAGATTGAGTAGGAAAAGAAAATCCAAATATTTTCTCATGCAGTAAAGAAAATAATGGTCCCCTGAACATGAGCTAAAATAAAATGAAATAAATCTTAATCAAGAAGGCTCCTGCTAAACAGTCAGGGGAGACAGGGTCAGGTTCAAACAATTTCAACAGCAAAAGCAGGAGTCATCTATTTTGTTATGCAGCTTCCAGTCACTCAGTAAGGGCATCATTAAATGTAAAAGGAATATCGATGTTACTGTGAATGCAGGATAAAAAATTCGAATACAACATTTAAACTATACTCCTTTTTTTCAAGAATGATCTGTTGAGTCATTTAAATGGGAAGAAAAATATCCCCAGCAGCAGCAGATAAATGCAGTAAGCCACATCAGTGCTCTGGATCCTTCTATAACAACTGAGAAGCACTAAAACATTCCTATGATACACGCCACAACAGTCCACAGTCCCAAGAAGATGCGTGTAACTGACTGATTTGATCATTCTTGTCTTTAGCTATATACATAGACGTACAGGAAATACAGGAAAGAAGACAGAGAGACGTGTGAAGTTTCTATATTTATTCTTATTAGGAAATACAAATTCATCAGTTGCTCAATCCTCTGAGTTCCTGGCTTTGACTGGGGTAGAATTAATTTTCTTCACAGTGGTTGGTATGAGGCCGTGTTTTGGATTTGTGAGTTGATAACACGGAGAATTTTTTTTACTACTGAGCAGGGTTTACACAGAGCCANGGACAGTTCCTCATCTTGAAACTTGAAAAAAGATACCAGACACAAAGTCAGAGAGCAGAGACAGCAAGACCTCCTTCTACAGGCACAAGGAATACGGCCTGAATTGGAATAGGTATGTAAACCCTGTACGAGCACATAGCTTTTTCACTTACACGTAGGCTTATTGATAAACTTTATCTGGGTCGATATATGAAAGAGGCTTTCATCTATTTTGGCTTGAAGACTTCTTATATTCAACACCATGTCTAAATAAAAGAACCAAAAGAACCTGCTTAAAAGAGTGATATGTAACAAGGATAAAAGGAAATAAAAATCTAGGAGAATAGCAAAAATCACAAACACAGACACACACATGCATCATGCACTTCCAAGGAGAGATGGAAGGGAGCATGAAACTGCAAAGATTTCAAACCCAGAGGGATAATTAGCATGTTCATCAGTCCATAAAGACAGCTACCTACAGTTTGTGCTCATCAAACAAGTCAGAGCTTACCATCATGTCTTGCAAAAAGATGGTTTTAACTTTTCCATTTCACAGTGATCAATAAACGCACTGACTGGTTCATACTGTATTCCTCTGATGAACATGAACACTAGTCTAATTTGCAAATCATAACCTAGACCATTAGTAAATCAAAACTGAGGAAATTCAATTGAAACAGATAAACCTCTTCTAGTTTTGTTTAGGTGGAACTACTTAAATGAAATATTTACTATCATGCCTGCAGAACAATTAGGAAGCTTTCTCCTCTGTTCAGTAGTCAATGGACTGTTAAAATGAGAATGATGTGGCTTCGTCTGAGTGCTTCACCACCTTACTGTTGCAGCAGAGAGACTGCAAGACTCATGGACTCTAGGAGAGATGAGATTTCCTGTCAGTCACTAAAATACCTTGGAAAAAAGGCAAATTTCTCTGATACGNGAGGGAAGAAAATGGGGAAAAGTGGGGAAAAGGGGGAAAAAATTGGAAAATGAGGGGGAAAGTGGGAAAAGAGTGGGAAAGAGATGGGGAAAAAGTGGGGAAAACGGGGAAAAGTGAGAAAAGAGGCAAAGAGGAAATATTCAGCTTGTAAAGGTCACTAAGTGAGCAGAATAAGGGAATTCATGGAAGACTTATTGAAAGGATTAAATACTTATTATCCAGTCAGATAAACTATTCAAGTATCTTACTAAAGGCTGAATTTTAACAACCTTG
>VYZR01070692.1:26346-43769 GCA_013400675.1 Oxylabes madagascariensis
TGTAATTTTGTGAAACGTGAAATAAGCTCCAGGAAAGGACTTAAGAATTGGTACTACTGAGCATTTGTGTATAATCCTTTGAGAACTTAACCCATTCTTAAGTCCCTAATTTCTTTTGAAGAAAGCCTTAAAAAGGAGTAATAAGTAGGAGTAGAAAATTTAAGACATTTCTTACTCCATTGTCCCTTTCATATTAGCTGCAACAAGGATCGAAAAGTACGATAAGAATATTTTTAAAAGGGGTGAAACTTCAACTTGTGTAGACAAGAACTGGCTCCGTTTTTCTCAGTTGTTTTTTCCTTCCTCTGAGTAGACACTCTGAAAATTGCTGCTGTATGTACGAGAAGCTATCTAATTCTGATTGATTAGTCCATTTGGCTAACTTAACAGATATGTTCATTAATTAAATTAACCATCCACGTAAAAAGAAATTCAGCAATTCTTTTGATGGGAAGGAGGAGATGAAAGTTTCAGAGCTGTGGCTATTAAAGCAGATTGGTTCATGGAGTATGGAGATAGCTAATCCCCCCTGAAGTGAAAAGAAAGATCATGTATGAGCAGAGAGGAGGTTTCTGGGTAGGCATGAGGATAAAGGGGAATTAAAGTGTCCCATGTAGTGAGATACGGAAATCTTCTAGCTAAGTGGCTTTTTGAGTTTATCTTGTTGTATGTTTTAGTTAGCACATGGCTGATACTAAAAATCTTCCGGGACTAGAGTGTAGTGCAAGATAATACAAATTGTCCTTTGTACTCTTACTGACTGGCAGATAGAAACATCCATTCTGTTCCCTTTCATCCAGTTTTCCACTTTCTTGCTCTTTGTTTTACAACAATCAACCTGCCTAATCTTTCTTGGTGTACACGATGGGCTGTACTAAAAATGTCCTCTGATAGCCACTCCTTCCATAGCTATTATTTCTGTTAATACTTGTTAGAGGATGTACACCACTGGGGAAAAATGTTTTATTTTATGGGAAGCTTCCTCATCTTCATGTGCCTGGTACCCTGACAGTGCCCGTTCCTCTTACTGCAGCCCTCTCAAGCATGATGTTGCAGGAAGCTTTCTTCTCACAGCTAACTCTGCCCCATGGGCCAGCATTAATCATGCAGCTGATACAGCTATCTCTTATCAGTGTCTCCATCATTTCCCTGAACCTGTTCTTTTCTCTTGAAGGTCTCCATATGTTTGTTGATAATTTCCTGCTGGCATTCGACCCATCCAGACCTTTCTGCTGATTTCAACTAAAACCTTGTCTACCTTTTCAGTAATGCATCTTCCGTCAGATCTCTCATTTGATGTTCTTGTCTGGCACCATATTTAATCTGAAATTTCAGGTGTACATAATGGAGAATTGTGGAGACAAATGAGGTTGAATAAATGATAAAGAATTTCTACAGTGTTCAAGGAGACACAGCAATGATACCAGATTATCATGTCTTTTATTTATAGCACTGATGCTGACAAAGATACATTACAGTACTGTGTTTATGAACTCCCTTTATTACTACCTTTCTTAACTTTTTATTTCTTCCTATGGCCTCTAAAGGGACCCCTACAATTTCTACTCTTTTCCTTCTCTAACTGTTAGGCTTTTCAGTCTCTTGAATCTGGAGAATTAATTTTTGTTCAGAAGCTGGTGATAGCCATTTTCCTTCTCTGTTTGAAAGTTTCTATTAAATTTACAGGGGTAATTCCCAGGTTTTTCTCTATTTCATATTCAAATGCAAATCTCTTCCTTTTAAAAAAATCTTTACTCACCTCTTTTTTTTCTTCTTTTGACTTGAAGTGCTTTGTAATCTCTTGTTTTTTCTTTCTGTTTCTTTAAACATTTGACCTGTTCTGTCCTCTTTTCTCTTGCCACCACATTTTTTAACCTCTTTTTCTTCCTGGAGCAGCCTCTTTCTACTGGGGAATTGATATGTATCCAAAGCTGATCTGTTTTCCTGGGTTCCCAATCCCAGCTTTGTTTTGGTAAACCTCGTGTATAAGTGTTACAGTTGATTCAAGGTAGAGTTTAAGTGCATGTATATACATCATCTTGGATAAGGATAATTTCCTTAGTTGGGGGCCTATTCTCTAATAAAGTTCCCCCAGCTTCTGCCTCTTATGTACTGTTGTGACTGGGAAGGTTGGAAGAGCACAGAGGAGCTTGCTCATTTTTTTTGTTCTGGCCCATTGAGTCTGTATGGGCTAGGCTCATATGGACTTTAGATAATGCTCCAAAAATGCTGCTGCTGTAAACAAAATGATGCTGCTTAATTTGTGTACACTGAAATAACAGACCTCTGACAACAGAATTGCCATATTAGCATAGCAGTGTTTTTCCTTGTAAAAGCAACAGATCACATGTGCTTTTTTTCCCCGTGAAATGTTTTATTTTTAGGTCTTAACATATGCAGGTTTTTGCCACCCCTTTTCAAAAATTTTGTACCAATACTTCAGCAAATATTTCTGAAAATCTCATTCTGCAATGTTGTCAATTATAGTGTTGGTGTTTGATCTTTGTAATTTTCTCTATCCCTTGTGTTTCTAAGATTTTTGTTCACATTCTGTTTTTGTTTTTGTTTTTGTTTTTGTTTTTTAACATGACAGTTTTATTTCTAATTAATGCTAAAACTACCACTTAAGCTGACAAAGATGGTTTCTAGGATAGATAGGCAGGCATGCTAAATTATTCCTGTTTCATTTCTACCATAGGGAAGTATTTATTTATGTTGAAATGTATATTATTTTGATGCTTATTGTCTTATCTTGCTTAAATAATTTTAATGATGTTTCACAAGTATTTTCATCTAGAACTTTGTTTTAAAAGGAAAGCCTTCTCTTACAATTATGCAGTTCTGTGCCTTTACTCTTATTGCAGACCAAACATGATTCCACCTAGGAGCTGATACCTTTTGGCCTGAATTTTTAAGATTGTGTATAATGGTTAGTTTGTAGCTTAGTTTTTAATAGCATTGGTTGCATTATTGGATCTGCAAGAGTGTTGTGTTTTTTATGATATTTTCAGTGCAGTGAGTCATAATAATAAAGCATAATGTCTTCATTTATGGGTTTTTCTGCTGATAAAATATTCTCAGATATATCCATGTTACTTGGGATAGGGTTTGAAAATGGCTCTACATTTCGGATCTGTGGTCTGTTTGCAAGCTGTGGATTCAGTCCCCAGGAACAGTGCAGGCAGGTGACCTCATGGTGTTTCCCTTCCAGACAGGCTCATTTTGGGAATGAAGGCACTTGTGACAGACTTTGAGAGGGGTGGGAATGCCAGCAGCTCCCCAGCTGTTTCCAGCCCTTTTGTCCAAAAAGTAAGGACTGAGCAGGAAGACAAAATGGATGGACCTGTTTGTGAATTGTTCTTTTGGCCTACTTTGAAAGTAAATGCAACTTGAACAGCCTGGGTATGTTCATCACTGGGGTGGTGGGTGGGAGAAGAGCAGCTGACTGGCCATCAGCAGCCCTGGAGCTGGATGCCACGGGACACTGTGCAATCCTGAGGAGAAACAGGACCCTTCCAAGCTGCAGGCAGAGCAGCCCAGGCCAGGTCAGAGGGGCACTTGGCCAGCTGCCCAGTCCCAGTAGCCCAGGGCCAACGGTAAGGGAAAACTGGAAGAGCTGAGCAAGCATGTATGAGGCTTCTCCCGAGCCCTTTTCCAGGACTCCAACACTTCGTGTCAGGTATGGTGTCTGTGCGTTTGGCAGCTCCCAGTTACATCCACTAATTTGTCCATTCCCAGCTTGCACCTGTACAAACCTCTAGCATTCATGCTTTCCTGAAGTATGTTGAACATTGTAATCAGCAGCTGTGCCAGAAAAGGTTCTTTTTAATTACTTTTAAGCTGGCTGACCTCTTCTGTTACCTTCTAATTCTTGTGTTGTACAAGGCAGAGAATGATCAATGTTTTTGTTTTCTCATGCCAGACACAATTTCCAGATTTTTAAGAACATAGCATATGATCTTCCAGAACATTAAAACAATAACAGCAGCGTCTTTTAAAAAGCAGTAATTTTGTTAGACCCACATGAAAAGAACCTGTGCTTCTCCTTCTTATCCCTCCAAATACAACTGTAAAGTCTGCAGGAGTTAAGCCATTCTGTTTGATCTCAGTCTTTGTACTATATATTTACTTTACTATCTTGCATTTTATAATCTCTTGCATCTTTCTTGGCACGAAAACCTTTGTGTCCGTCCGATAAGGAGGACAAAATTAGTTTAATTGAGTCCCCCTGAAATAATGAGGAGTAAAAGTAGAGCCCTAAGCTGTAAAGGAATCTTTATTAAGGCTTTGGAAGCATAAACTTTTGCTGAAAGAGTGTAGTGAATGCCAGGAAACGAAATAACTAACTTCAACAAGCTAAACTGAATATATCTTAAGAGAACATCTGTCTATATTACTAAATCTGGAAAATGCATACAAGACCTTATAGAAGTCTTTGAACTTCCACCAGGGCATGAGTATCCTAAATATTTAATATTCACTTCTAAGAGGAATCAGAGTATTGCAATCAGCAACTCAACATCTTTTTTAGGTGCTCCTCAATCATGGGTCATCTGCAGGCAGCTGTGCAGAGCATCAGTATAGATATTGGGCCTGACCAGAATTAAAGGGGTTCATGCTGGCTCTGCAGTGGCCAAGGGAGTCACTCACTCTTTCTTTCACCTTTATTGAGAGCTGCTTATTCCCTACTTTGCATCAGCTCTGGAGCTTATTGTACCTCCTCTCAAGGGATTTCAGTTACCTAATGCAGCAAAACCATTTTTTTGTTGAACCCTCCCAAGTGTACCTTGATGAGTCCCAGTGCTGACACCAAGAGTATTTTGATGAGTGTTAGCTCTGACACTGAGAGTGTTTTGATGAGTGTTTGTGCTGACACAAGGTAGGTTCAGTGCTTGCTCCTGAGGGGACATTGAGACTTCCTGCTTTCAGCAGCAACCAGCTGTGAACTCACTAAGTCAGAGGAAACCCCACCTCCATGGATGATTGTCCCAGGGATGCTCCCATTCAGAAATTTGCTAGCATCCCTCATTTTGTTACGTCTGTCCCTTACACTTAGCGACAAAGTCTTTTTTTTTTTTTTAACATCCAATTTCCATTGGCTCTTTGGCAGTCTTTATACCTTTGAGGTTCTGCCAGTATCTTCTATAGCCTAATTAGTTGCTTTTGTATCTTGGTGTGTAGACTGTTGTGCATTCACATTCCCTCACAGCTCAATTTTATGCTAGACTTCAGGAGCCTCTCTGTGTTTCCAGGTAATGGAACTTTGTAAGCCAAGCTGTCCAGTATCTGTCTGCAGTATTTGAAAAGAGGTCTCCTTTGGGCAGTGATATTACTCATACCTCAGCTTGACTGGAAGTACATTTTCTTTGATGTATTCTGGGATGACAGTTGTGTTTTCCAGGAAGGCATTCTATTGATCTGGCAAATCATTTTTCCAGAAACTAGTGTGGTTATGTCTCTTTTCCTTATAAACCAGGCCCTCCAAAAAAATGTAATAGAAATTCCGTCCAGCCCTTAAGTGCATAAATTTGCTGTTTGTACAATTGAATTTGATCCTATTTCTAATATCCAGTCATGAAGATCATCCAGGTATTTTCTATGGGAGTTTTTTCAATCTTTTTTTTTCTCCATGCTTTCCAATTTAATCTTATCAGCATATTTCACTGGAACGCTCCTGGGTTTTGTGCCTGGGTAATTAATGCAGATATCAAGCTGGCAGTTTTTAGGGATGATATTGGAGGACCCATACTTCCAACTTTTTCTTGCTTGGGGCTCACTCTGGGTCCGTCACCACTGTCTCTGCGAGCAAAAACATCCATGGTCCTGCTGCCTATTTGGTCAGGGCAAAGCTCTAGAAAGCTGAGCAGCCACTGCCCTGGGTGCTGCTCTGCTGCTCCTGCCCTCCTTCATCAGGTCAGTTCATGTCTCAGCTCAGGTGTTTTGCTGTTTGAAGGAGATATACTAAAATTTTCCTCTTCTGCTGAGCAGGTGCATGCTCACTGCCTCCTGCCCCAATGGCCAACCTGCCTCTTGTCAGGTTTTTTTTGCCAATTCATCATCTTTTCCAGCTTAATTGTCACTGAGGTGGAACAATAGCAAGACTTTATACTGATTTAATCTCAGTAAAATTTTGTAGTCTTCGAACACGCATAGTGAAATTTATGATGTAGATTGGTCTCTTCCAATCTAACCAATTCTGTGATTCTGTGGTTTGCCTGATTAGAAAATAACTATGAGGAGGATAATTTGACTTATTTAGCATTTGAGTGGCTTACTAAATACAGCCTGAATTTAATTTATATATGTTTGCCTCAGGTCTGATTGTTTTTTCTCCTTGATGTTTGTTCCAAGTCCATGTGTACTTGGAGGCTGGGATTGCTATTGCCCAGAGCCTTTTCCTCTGGCATTACTAAAGCTGCAGGGCTCCCAGGGAGTGTGTACACCTGCACTGTGAACCTGCCTGGGCTGCAGCCCCTGGCGCCCATGGCTTTGTCTGCCTGTGCAGTGTGGAGCTGAGCTCACCACGTTGGTCTTACCAGGTCATGCCATTGTTGTGCCATTGTGTCCTTTGAGGCCTGCCAACACAGCTGCCGTTTTCCCTCAGATTCCAGCTGGTTTCCCATCCTTCTGCTCTTTTGCTTTCTTTGAAGTTCACCTAACCTATATGCTGTTTGCTTTTAGCAGCAAATAGAAAAGTCTCTTGAATTACAATCAATGTCAGTGGTTGGTTTTGGACCTTCCATGGAAAAACTCCCCTCAGTTTTCCTTGTCCCACCTTCTGCTGTTAAAAATCAGCACTGTGTAACTCCGCTGGAGATGGTTGTTTCAGTGATTTTTATGAACATTTTAGGAAAAGTATCCCGCGGGTTCTGCCCTTTTCAAATGTAAATGTTGAATCAGTGCTTGCTGAGAGGGAGTACAAGAACACACGCGTGAGGCTTATGGTTCTTTTTTTCTTCTTCTTGCAGTGACCTGTTGTCTTCCGAATATCTTGAGAGGCATATCGAGCAAGGTGGGAAGACAGTGGAAGTTAAAGTAAGAATTTCCTTTTTATGCTTTTTTAATTTGCTTGGCTTTTGATGTTCATGAAAACTCACATATTTTTGTGAAAGGAGAGATAACTAATTTTTCAAGCGGCTTTTTTTAATATTCTGAGGCAAGCATGTTTCATGTTTTCTAACTTTCAGCTTTAAACAAGGCAAATACACTCCACTGTCAAATTTCGTACATTAATGTTCATATCAAAATAATATCCATGGAAAATGTATTCATAGTAGTTTTTTTTCTAGTTAGTATACTTTATTTTTGATACTTATTGCAGAAAATACTTTTGTTTTGGTAGATAGCATTTTCTCATTGTACTAAACCCCAAGTTTGTTCGTTTGCTATAAGCTCCTTTGTAAATTTGAGAATAGAAATATTTATTGTATAATATTCCCAAATATCTAGTCACCAGTTGTGTGTTTCTTTCTCTGTGTGTTTGTTGGCATGGTGACTACAAGATGCTATTTGTCGCTGTTGTCTTGTGTGAAATGTCCCACAGACTTTGCAGAAGTGTTTTGTTGTTTGCATGTAACATGGGAGATTTTTCTTGAGGACCCTCTATTTGTTAGGACTTATTTTGTAGTTGTCAGCTATAATTTTTGTATCAATTGCTGTAGATTACATTGAGTGTTCAGAAATATATAATATGTGGTACAAAATGGAAACTCTAAATTTGCCTATCAGGTAAATACTAGGTAATATTTTGTTAAAAGTTTACATTTTATTAAAAGAAATCCCCAGATTGTTTTACTAAATCTGAGAGATCATCTAAATACTTTGAAACAAATGCATTAATTTCTGCAGCGTGAAAGTGGAAATGGGCAAAGCAGTCCTTTATCCACTGGATAGCTGAAGATGCAAGTTTGCTTTAGTTTATTCCCTTCTGTCATTTGCAAATAGGAAGTCTGTTCTTCCACTATTATCAAGATAATAGTCTGCATACATTATCAGTCTGAGGCAAACACATACGTGTTCCATTAAATTGTAAAGACTAATTTCTCAGTCAGCTCTGCTTTGCAGTCAAAAAGTCTTGCTTGAATGAGGTTCAGAATATGAGTCAAAGCAGAAATAAAGATAATAGCTGATATTAATAAGAACAAAACAACCCATTTGTCTGCATTAAGATATATATGCAAGTTAGCTAAGTTAATCCATCCAAGCCCTGTCTGAATTGTTCCTGATGAGCAAGCCTTAATCAAGCAAGGAAATGTTTGAAATCAGCAGCTCTTCCTATCTAAGCACTGTTTAATTGAATGGGAAAGTGATGGGAGGATCAGGCCTTTCAGAGGAAGGATCAGAAAATGTTCTGGGCAAAACAGCTCCCAGTCTTAAGGTCACAGAGATTATTTCCCCTTCATTTAGATGCTGAACCAGGGTCAGGCTATACCTTCAGGGATGGCTATCACTGCCTTGCTCAGTATTCTCAAATCTGCTTTAAGTAGAGAACTATCATTGCTGCATTGAGCTTGATACTTGAGGTGAGCTGAATTGGGTGTGAAAGGGGCTGCCAAGACTGTACTGTAAAGGAGAGGGCTTTTGCTGCTCGGGTGGTGAGTTTCCCTGCCTGTGCTGCCCTGTACCTTGCATACCCATGGGCAGGCGTGCAGGGATGGCTGGGCCATGCAGGTGGGCTCCTCTACTATTCCACTGCTCCAGGAGTTCTGCAGGCAGCAGTCATATGGAAGTATGCTAGGGAAGGGGATGTAAGGTTTTTGCTTGTTTTGTTGCATCTGAGTGTGTGGGATTGGCAGGGAAGGAAGCAGCTGCGTGACAAAATGTCAGAAGAGCCTGGTGGCCACAGTCATGGGAACATTTTCATAACAGTTCAGATATGAAAAGATTTTGTGGAAAAGTGCAGGCTACCGAGTACACTTCAATACCAGACACTGAGTGCGGCTGATTTCAGTACTCAATAGCTGTTTAAAAATAAATCTGGTGCCCTATGACCAGTCAGTATTTTTCAGAGCAACTGTAAGTTCATTCGAGAGCTTTGTTTGTCTGTTGAACAATTTCTGAAAAGACTGGCAGTATCTGTTTGCTTTTGAGAAACTGGGCTTTGGTTTTACATCAATTGTTTTGAAAATCTTATTGTAACTACAAGAAAGTTCCATGATGGTGATTTATTACCTTTGATTATTGTGGGAACTGTTTACCATAACTGGTAACATAATTATTATACTAGATTTTAGGGATTGTGCAGATTGCTTTAATGCTTATTTAAAAATAGCTGGTAATAGGGTGCAACTTATGAATAAATCACAAAATATACACTCTGCTATGCAGCGTATTCCTAAGCAGAAGCTGAAGAGGCATTTCAGAAAGGAGACAGGTTTCTATCAGTTGCTTCAACATGCTGCTCTTCACCCACCTCTGTGCAATTTATCTTGGGCTGTAGGCAGAGACAGAGGCAGCCTGGCAACATCTCTCTTGCTGCTTTGGTGGGAGAAACGGTGACAGAAAGAAAATGTCCATCTGCCATCCACTGCCAGCTGCAGGCTTTGAGCAAGCCTGTTTATAGAGCGAAATGGCCTCCTCTGTTCTTGGCCTTCTTACTGGAGAGGTGTATTTTAAAATAGGTGCATATTCCCCCTCGCGTTTCTCTGTGCAGGAAGACTGCACAGGCACACAAATCATTGTCGCTGTTGTGGTGCCATCAGCAATATGGGAGAAGACAGGAGCTTAGAGCCACTGTGTGAAGGCAGCTGTACCTACATGCAGCAGTTTGGGAATGTGTCTGGAAAGCGGATCCTGCCTTGGCTCATATGTGATGTGGAGTTGATAACTACTTTTGCCACTCCTCCCCCTCTCCCTCCCTCCCAGTAAAACTTCCTGTGCTATAAAATACATATGGTTCTTCTGCCATTGCTGAGGACGCTTCAAAGAGGAGAGCGGGGCAGGGGAAGGGAGAAATGTTTATACCACCATAAAAATTACCAGTTTTTAGTAGCAGAGGGATTTTTACTGTGAGAAGAGTCCTCAGTTTAACATACCTTTTTGTCATAAGAAGAAGTTACATTACATTTGATTTCTTCATAATTATTAATACATTAGACCATTGTGAAGGTGGAACATATTACACATGTTTTTGCAGGGTGCCAGCATTTAGTTGCAGCAGAGGAGAGGCTTCTTGTTAATTTGGCACGGTTAGGCAGCACCTAAGACATTCTTATTAAGCCAGCAGCAGTGTGCAACATCTAAGAAAAACAAAAGGAGGTAGATGTTTGAATTATTTCAGTGTTTTTCCCCACACCCTTCTTTACTGTACGTCATGTCTCTACTAGCAAGGCAGCTATGTTGGCCTAAATTCCCTCTGGTAGCAAAGAGAATAATCAATTAATAAGAAAGAGAAAAACCCTTCTTGGCATTGCCTTTTCCTGATTGTGTCATTCCAGATCATCCTATGCTCATACCACATCAATACTCAACCTGCGTATACCTAATGTTGCTGCAATATATCTCTGTGTCCTTTTATCTCTCTCCCTCTTTTTTGGTTGTCATTCTGTCACTGATGCTGACAGTGAGATGAAAGGCAAAAAACATCTATAGTGCTGAGTAATTCGCATTGCTGGATTTTTCACCCTCAGAAGGAACAACTGATATCTATTCAGTGGTATTTTCTCAATAAAATGTTTCCGTTTTCCTCTTCAGAGTGTGTAGAAATAAATGTTTCTGCTTGTATTCCCCCAAAACATTGACCACTTCTATGAATTTTTGGGAAATTGCTTTCTGAAAAAAGTTAAGCTGTGAAAATAAATCAGTCATAAAATTTGCACAGGTAGAGATGTGGTAGATAAATACCAGAAAATTTTGATGGCATGTTTAAATATGACTAGAAGGAACTATATTTCATAGGCAGCCTTTAAAGTCTGAAATTCTTTAGTGTGGTGGTGTAAACACAGCATGTGTGTTATGGGCACAAAATTACGGCGAGAGTGCTTTCAGCATAAACCGCTGCTTTTTGCTTCAGCCTCAAAGCATGTTCACGTGATAGCATGGAACAACAGGCATGGAGACATATCAAATGCTAGGCACTGTTTTTCTCTGTTGTGGCATTAACAGAGGAGCTTTGGCCAGGCTTGTCCCGTGGGTTAGGACTGCCATGTGGCTGTGTGTCCCAAGCTGTGCTGAGCTGCACTGCTGGGCCCTGCAGTACTCAGCCCATGCCCGCTGGGCTTTCTTCACAGCACCCACAGCCATCCTGCCCAGCTGGGGTGCCCCAGCCCGGCCTCCTGCTCTGTGGGGGCCCCAGCAGAGGGGCCATCATTGTAGTTTGGCCAGTGGGGGGTTTGTGACAAATGTATTTTAATGCTGCACAGCAAAGCAGAGCTGTTCGCTTGCAAAAATAGTCATTATGTTGTGTGCATTGTTTGACTAGTAGCGTGTGCAAGATGACTGCTATTGCAGCTTACAGCTATTTTAATGCTTCTTCACAAGAGGGGAAAATTACTGTTCTTCATTACCTTGCTATGCTTAAAGCCTTGGCTAGTGTGTGCCATGATGTGTATTTGAAGGGCTCTTTAAATGCCTTTTTAAAGGAAAAATTATATATAAGGGAGAGAAATACTAAAATCTTGAAAGACCAGAGGAGTCTGGGTACCTTGATATGGTAGATACTGCTTTTTCTGTTAAACTTTCTCCTTCAAATCTGGTCTGCTTGAGTAAAGTCCCTTGACTGAGGGCAGTGTGTGTCTGTGCACACCTGTGCCTGTGTTTGATGAGACCTTATCCCAAGTAGCATTCCAACATTTCGTTGTTATCTCCACAGGTACAAACTGATCATAAGTCTACAATAATCTGTGGTGCAGCCAGATAAAACACTTAACCAGTGAGCAGGTCATTTTAATAATTGACTGTTATGTTTCCGGTCTCACAGCAAAGTGCTTCTAACCATCATTTTCCAGTTAGGGCACTCACTGTCTGAGAAGAATCTCTTAATATTCTTCAGATTTTGGTAACTCACTATTTTGTAACCAAAGAGGAAGGTGTTTCAGTTGCCAGGGAAGCCTGTATGCTAAACAGGCTTTTCTGTAAGGGATTATATTTTCTCCTGAAAAGCGGAAAGCCAGTTGGGCTGGCAGAGGATGGGATGGGGGTGCAGGAAGATTCAGCCTTGGCAGGCTGGAGCCTGGGGCTGGTGTGGAGCTCTGCATCCCTGTACCTGAAACTTGCACAACCTGCTGATGAAAACTGAAAAGGAACAAATCATAAAAAATGCAAGAATTATATATGCCTGTTTCTGGCAGAGCTTTTTTGGCTGTGTCCAGAGACTAGAGAAGCCGTTATTATTAGAAAAATCACTCTCTATCTTGTTTGAGAGAAGACTTTGAATAACAGTTCTTGCAAAGTTGTCAGATCTCCTCTCTCCTATGCCCTCAACAGAGCTCTGTTGGCCTCATGGCAAATTACTAACAAATCTAGGCCATAATCTACTTCTTAGTGGTAGCAGTAAACTATCTGAAGAGGAGCTGATGGGGAGTCTGTGAATCTGACACAGTTTAGCAGGGGGTTCCTGCAAAGTTGATCTTCAGAGTGCTCTCATCAAATGCTTAATTAATGACTTAAGTAAAAAAAAAAAAGTATGTGTATATTAATGAAATTTGCCAGTGCAAAACTGAGAAGCATTACAATGCATAGAAGGATCAGATGGAGAGCTGACTATCTTTTGACCAATGGAGTAAATAAAAAGTAGAACAAATGGCAACTTCTTACACTTAGGGACTAATTACAGGTGTTGGTACTGTACAATGAAAGTTCATAAATTGAAAGTTCCACAAGAAGGGGAAGATTAGAGTCTAGTAGTGGAACGGAACGGCAGGATGGAAGCAAACTGTGGTCCCAGAGTATACTGGTCAAATTACTTACTCTAGGTTTTGACTGGAATTAATGTTACTGTATGTGTCTTGATGAAGAGTTGACAAAATTTTTTTTAATTTTTGTGTGTTTTCAGTTACTCTGGCCTTTTTTTTTTTTTTTTTCCCAGTATTATCATGCTGTCACACTAAGTTTGATAGGCATTGAGAAATATCTCACTTTCCTGTTGTAGCATTGTTTGAATTCTGGAAGCAAGCCCTTTGGGGTTTAGAAAATGTAGTATCCTGTGTGGGATACCAGAGCAAGATAATCAGCTCTCATATATAGTGCATTTGCCTGACCTAATGATCCTGCAGTCTGGCACTTTCAATACACATTTACAGTAGCTTTTTTTTTACATCTGATTATCTCCCTGTTATTACTAGCTTACTTTTTGCATACATCCTGCTACCAAGGAGAACAAAATTAAAAGTAACAGCTTTCCATATTAGGAGTCATTCCCAGGTCATGGTTTTGAATATACTACACTAGAATGAATCCCAGATCATGATTCACGTAGGATTTTGCAGGTTTAATTATCTTGTCTCCCTTTTCTTTGTGACATAAAAAGAATAATCCTGTGGGTTTAACTAGTTCTGCAGGGGAAAATGTCAGAAAGTGGAAGCCTTCCAGAGCTGAAAAAGTACATTTCACTGTGGATGTGGACCCCAGTGACGGTGGGTGGTTCTGCTGAAGTGACAAGTCAAGCGACTGTGTGACCATCAGGAGTCACCTCTTGAGTACTCTGCCGCAGTTTTCTCTTGTTCCAGAAGGAGAACAGCTTGAACTTGCAGAAAAATCTTGCCTGACTTTGTGCACCTCATGGGTTGCTTTCCATGAGCTGCGACAACATACAGTATACATAGCCAGAGTGGTATCAACCAAGTGTTCTGTAATCTCAGACCATATGAGGACTGAGTATGGCTAAGAGAAATTAATTACTGCTATAACATTAAAGAATATAAAATCACTTTGTAGATGCCCTTATTAAAAAATAAAAGTATCTTTTTGGATTTAACCTAATCCCTTTGAGGGGGAATTAAGCTAAGCAAACAGAAGCTGCTGTACTTTTCTGAAGGAGTGCTTCCATGCAAGGCTTCAGTGTGCTTTGGTTTGACATCTTTACTTTCTTCATCTTGACTTCTGTAAGTAGCTTTGCCTAGACATGTCAGTTGTTCCCTGTGGATACCAAACTGGCACTGTATTATAAACAGTAGGTTGATGTTTCTAGACACAGCCTTAAGCTCTGTGAATTTTCTCTTAAAGAGAAAGTTCTCTCATTCAGAAATAATGAACCAATAAGGATATCAGAGTTGTATTGTTTTCTATTTTCCTCAGAACGTTATGTCCCGCTGACTGATTGGTATCCATGTGGGTGTTGTGTTTATAGCAATCTTGTAAATCACATTCTTACACCTTGGCTTCAGACTCAGGTTAGGCTGATGAGCTGATATGGCAGATTAGAATGCATAGATTATAAGGAACTTTCATACCGTCCCTTAAAATGTTTGCTTCCATTTCCCTGGAACAGGCATGCAGGAGTGGGGCAAAATGACTGTCATTTAAATGACTCGTATGCCACGACTAAGAGACACTAGCCACTGCTACAAGAGCTGTCTTAAAGACAGCAACAGAGTAGGCAGAAGAGGTAACCTTTTCTCCTCTGTCTCATCTTTGCCTGGCAGCTGATAATAAAAAAAAAAAATTTCCCTAACACCAAGGTAAGTCAAGGCAAGTCAAGAATCTGTTTCCCAAGCAGATGCCAAAGCAGCTCCCAGAGCAGATGGTGTTGCGTTGGCATGAGCTCTCTGTCCACACCCTGCAGTGTTTTGTGGAGCATCTTCTCTCATAGCTACTGGGCAGTAAACACAACCCTCATTTGGCCTCTGAACTGGGAAGCTGGGCTGATATCTTGTGCCATCTGCTGAAGGCTCCTGCTGTGAGTCACTGATGGCAGTTGGAGCGAGTTGCCTGCGTGGAGAATCCTGTCACATACACGTGTGTTTCTGATTGTTAAGAGTGCTGCCAACAGGCTTTAAACATGGGCATTTTGTGGAGAAGGCTTAGAAGCGGCTGTGCCTTATTCTAATTTTGGAATCTATATCTCTGCTTTCAGAATCTGAAACAGTGTTATAATCTAATGTCACTACAGGGTGTCAGCTCTGAGTTATATGAGCACATGTGATAGCCATCCTCCTACAAAGGGAGGGCACCGTTCACAATTTCAGAACATTTGGCTTTCAGGCATCTGCAGTCCAGAAACTACTCTGCAGAGAGGTGGTGCCAGGTCCCTGGCGTTGTTACTGAGCTGAGTAAGAGCTGAACTCAGGGCTCAGCACAGCCCCACAGCAGGGCCCCTGCCAATTGCTGAGGTACGTGTCAATTAAAAGATGTCTTCTCTTCTTGCAGTTACACAGGTCAAAGTGCCATGTTGACTCTTCTATTTACTAATAGAAACCCATTCTTAACAAGGTGTTTTCTGCCACTGAAGTCAGCGAGTGAGGGTGTGTTTTCCTTTTGCTGTTGATCATGCAGCCTTAGTTATGCATTTTTGTAACTAGTGGCCCCACAATGGGTACCTCTTTAAACAGATAATGGTTATCTGGCAGCTAATCATTATCTAGCATTCACAGAATGGTGGCTTGAGCCTTAGCTGGCCTTTTGGGAGCTTTCTGCTACAAGGAAAGAGGGAGATCTATTACTAGGATTTGAATTAAACCAACACTCTGGTTTCCTTTGTATTAAAGAGTGTTAAAATAGGAATATGTCAGAGAAGGAAGGTATTAATTTTAAGGTCAGTGCCTGACTGTCGCATGAGTTTTACTGGCCGGCACCTCTCTTAATTGCAGAAAATGGCTTACTTGGGTATCCGATGTAGAAAGCAGATGAATGTGCATCCTTGTTTTCCTCCCCTGGGAAGGTCATAGTGTCTCTGAGGCAAATAACAAACCCTGCCAGTGTATGGTCAGCAGATGCTTTCTGCACTGTGACTGCAGAGAAGAGTGAACTGGCACCAATAATGACTGTCGGGGCTGTTCTTTTGCTTTAGCTATTTCACCCTTTATTATGAGTGTTGGTTAATATGTTTTTCATCTCTTTTGTGTCTGCTCAGCAGCTGATACCTCTCAAAGCAGGGACAGACTATCTTAAAGGATAAAAATGGGAACAGATTTTATTTGCATTGCTGACATCTGTGTCTTACCATTTTATAGTATCTTTGCCACACTACGTACCTGACAGGTTGCAAGAAGACTTGTACTGACATGGGCAAAGGGTTGCATCTGGTTAGAGATGAACTGTAGCAGTTCACAGGGTAAATAGCCCTAATTTAGGATTTTGCTGTAATTATCCAACTTAAGCATCAAGATGAAGACTATCTTAGGAACTGACAACAATGATTAACTCATTTTAATTGACCCTGGGGTCAGCCTGGCTTTTAGGGTGGTTTTTTTTTTTTTTTTTTTGTTGTTGTGTTTTTTTTTTTTTTTTGCTAGGATGTGATTGCATTTTTATCTCTCCAAATCAATAAACTTCTTGTTAAAAATCTGTATTTTCTGTACTGCACTCGGACATCACCAGTAGGTTGTCCCTCATGTTGAGAAGGTTCATGCAGGAAGGACAACTTACTGATCCAAGGAAATGGACAACAGAGTGCTGTGGGCATTGGCAGAAAATTTGCCTTGCATGGTGCAAACCACAGCATGAACAGTGGCTGTGTGCCCCGAGGAGGCAAAAATGTTGAACTTCTCTCTGCTGTAGCATTAGCTTGCCTTTAGATATGACATAAGGTCTGCCTGTGTGTGTTGCAGGTTTGTGTCACAGCCATTGTCACCGGGCTGACCTTGTCTCTTAGGGGATGACATTTAGCCAAATTTTCTCCCAGATTCTTGAGTGACCAGGTTCCATTTTAGAGCAGAAGTGGATAAATGTGCTGCTCAGACTTAGGGCTGGTGTATGTTTGAGGAGCGGTCTGATTTCCTCTCATCTTACACTGAACCATTCCCCAGTAGCTGGCAAAGGCCAGTGTGGAGGTTTGATTTGCTGAGCTGGGCAATTATGGCTTTTGAGAGAACAGAGAGAGGCTCTATTAACTACAGGAAGCCAAAAGCTCTTCACAAAAGACCCTTGATGTTCTGGACTGAACTGTAGTTGGTGCTAATTTCAGCTCTTAAGGGAAGTCTTAATTATCACACAGGACTAGAATATTTTTAGGAAAAAAATGAAGAATTTTTTTTTCGGCTTTTGTCTCACTGCTGAAGATACCAGTAGATAAGAGAGACAACCCCAGTCCTTCAGGGAGTCTTTCCAAGAGCAGAGTAAAAGAAGACAGATATGATAATTATATTTAGTGTTTGGTGGTCTTAGGTCTCTCACATACTGTTATTTCTCCTCTAATATAGTGTATTTCATGGCAACACCTGTTATAAAACAGCTTTAGTACATGTCAAACCCAGCACAATTTCAGCCTAAGCTCTATAGTGAAGCAACAACAGTAAACTTCCTGCCCAAAATTGCACGTGCTTGAAAAA
>VYZR01070692.1:45676-56391 GCA_013400675.1 Oxylabes madagascariensis
GAGGAGCGGTCTGATTTCCTCTCATCTTACACTGAACCATTCCCCAGTAGCTGGCAAAGGCCAGTGTGGAGGTTTGATTTGCTGAGCTGGGCAATTATGGCTTTTGAGAGAACAGAGAGAGGCTCTATTAACTACAGGAAGCCAAAAGCTCTTCACAAAAGACCCTTGATGTTCTGGACTGAACTGTAGTTGGTGCTAATTTCAGCTCTTAAGGGAAGTCTTAATTATCACACAGGACTAGAATATTTTTAGGAAAAAAATGAAGAATTTTTTTTTCGGCTTTTGTCTCACTGCTGAAGATACCAGTAGATAAGAGAGACAACCCCAGTCCTTCAGGGAGTCTTTCCAAGAGCAGAGTAAAAGAAGACAGATATGATAATTATATTTAGTGTTTGGTGGTCTTAGGTCTCTCACATACTGTTATTTCTCCTCTAATATAGTGTATTTCATGGCAACACCTGTTATAAAACAGCTTTAGTACATGTCAAACCCAGCACAATTTCAGCCTAAGCTCTATAGTGAAGCAACAACAGTAAACTTCCTGCCCAAAATTGCACGTGCTTGAAAAAACAAGCCCTATAGTGTCCCTTCGTGTGTCCTGACTCTCAGTACAGAACCATAGAATCATAGACTCATTAAGGTTGGAAATTACTTCCAAGTTCATTAAATCCAACCTTTGACCAAACACCACCATGCCAACTAAACTATGGCATTGAGTGCCACATCCAGTGGTTTCCTGAACAATTCTGTTCTCAGAATTTGTGGCTTTATGTACTCATACAGGGGTCAAACCCAGAACCTTGGTGTTAGCACCATGCTCTAACCACCTCAGATAATCTCATACATTAAGTATTTGGAAAAAAACTATCTTCATTTAAAGAAGTGAAAATAAATTTTGTTAGCTTAAGGTAATTTTATTAACTGGTTTGAAGTGACTTACGTTATAATGATAGGAATATAAGTACATACATTAAAAAAATCTACCCACTGTTAGCATATAGAAAAGAATGTTTTGTAGTGGTAAGAAATGGTCCCTTGAGACTGAGGTCAGAGCTGTGTTTCTATCTCCACCAGAATTACCATGAACTTTAGTAGATCATTGAGTTGAATTGATTTGACTAAATAGAGTAGAATTTGTGTTTCTCAACTGTACTTTTCCCAGACAAGAATTTAGAGCTGTTTTTCTTATATTTTTGTTTTCTAGATCTGTATGCATGATTTTTTTTCCCATGGATTTGTTACAGAATAAATTAATTTGGAGGTACTGTCATGAGACATTTATTTAATTCTCATTTGGCAGATCAAAACACACTTTTGAGCCACAGACTGGATTCTTAGTATGAAAAAATGTTCTGCCTGGTTGAAAAGACATAGTTTTGCAAACTAATGGAGCCTGAGATTCTATTTCTGGTACATATTAACTACATTTTCTGAGAACAAACCAATTTGTGTAATTACTCCAAATTCCTTCCACAGCTAGAAGTCTGTACAACTCCCTACTGATAGTCTTTTCAGTATTATTCCCATATCCAACACTTATTCCAGTTATGTCTTTTACAGGAATACTACTTCAAGAATTCTCTTTGGAGAGTATTTTATTGCTCATAAGGTTTTAGATCATCCATATAGTTTGTTAGTTTTGTTATTTGCTTACTGGAGTCTCTCTTTGTTTACTTCTTACTCGTATATTCCAAAAGGACCTGAAAGCCTTAAGCAGGACAGCCTACCGACTGAAAGAAAGAAAATCTCAAGAGAGCTTAAGTACCTAAGATATAGGAAGTAAATAGGTGTAGAAAAGGAGGATAAAATGGAAAAATTGAGCCAAGGTTTCAGGAAAAACAAAGAAGGATGTAGACTCTCTAAAATAAAATTGACTTAGGATATTGGTGGCTAAAATGTATGTGAATGCAAAGCAGAAATTTAAACAATCTTGTTTTCACTGATACTTGATCTCTGTCCCAAGTTCTTGATAGTCACAAGAAATGCTGGTCCAGGGGTGATGGGTCATACCCCTGCTGCCAGACACACCTTGTTGTAGGCTGGTATGAGTCAGCCCCAGAGCTTCTTACCAACGTGAGACCGAGTCAAACATTACCAGTCTCCCTTCAGACATCTGAGCAGAAAGGTGCCCATGGTGGGCAGCATGGTGGTTACTCTTCAGGTCAGTGTGGTGAAGGACTTCCTTTGACCAGGCTGAGATCAAGTCTGTTTCCCTGTGAGCAGCCGTGCCCTAACAAACAGGCTCCTATACTCTCTTAAGGAGGGCACCTCAAACCAGAGGCACCCATACATCGAAGCTGCTTTCAACAATAGTTTCCACATCTTGTAAAAAACAGAACAGGATTTCCTGATCCAAACACAAAACTACCAACATAGCCTATATATTTTCTTACCTTTAGCCTGATCATGATTAATTTTTTTTTCATATTTGAAAAATAGAATCCAAAAGCATTTAATGTCAGATGTCTGAAATGACTGTGCTATGCATCATGCAAATGACTGCTGGCTTCTGAAAAAGCTGTAATTGTAATGCCTTTCCCTCCCTCTAGTAAATGGACATAAATATTCACAGGGCTGGGTACATTAGGCTAGGTAGATTATTCATTCATTTGCTGGAAGAAATATTTGCAAATAAATGCTATTAAAAAAGAAAAGCACTGCAAATCTCCTTCATACTCCTTTAACCAATGTTAACGCTTTACAGCATAGCTGAATTTGGTGTGACACTAATAGACAAGTTCCTCTGAAGAGTCAGGGAGAATTTAAGGGATGTTTGAATTGTTTGTCTAATTTTGCTTACAAATATTGATATTGTGCAATACTGAATAAATATATTGCATGTACAGTAGGGCTTGCATACTTATCAGTGAATCCAGAGGGGATTTTTTGAGTAGAGTCTGCTGGATTTTATTTGAAAGATATACATTTTATTTGCAGAAGAGAAGAGGCAAATATTCATTTTCGTTGTATTCCTTTACTGCTTATTCTTAGAGTTTCCCTTAGTTTTGGAGAGCTAGTGACTACTTCAGATTTGGTGGGGTGTGTTTTTTTTTTTTTTAATCAAGCATTATTATTATTTTGTTAGCATACCTTTCTCCTCAGAAGAAGGAAATTGCCTTACCCTCAGAGCAGAATTCATCCTGTCTGATGTAGTCATGTGCAGAGCAGATGTTGAGTCTAAGCTCCCTACTTACAACTCTTTTTCTAGTCAATGAAGGAAGATGAGCACTTCTGGAGTAATTTGTCTCTGAAATCCATCTCAGGATGTCAGGGATTTTGCACTGAAATTGTGAAATATACCATTTGGTGTACAGTGTCAAGATGATGGTGTTTGTCTAAGTACCAAACAAAGGCTCAGAGAAGATGGAATGAACACCCCTATGAGTGATAGTCAGTTCTTGGTGCCATGTCAATTGCTTGGCAATGTGTTTATGGAAAAGCAGTCTTTGACAGGATGGAGTGTGATGCTGTGGAATGTCCCATGGATTTACAGTCTCAATTTCCAATTTCAGGGAGGAGAACATTGCTATTATCAGGGAAAAATCCGAGGAAATCCTGTATCATTTGTTGCCTTGTCAACATGCCATGGATTACAGTAAGTCTGCTGTTTTGTTTTTACTGACCTTTGTTTGTTACTCTTTCAAGCAAAATCAAGTTGTTTATAGTAAAATAATACATCCATATTGTAAAATAAGTGCTATTTATTTTTCTACTAGTTTGTCACCAATATTAAGTAATCAAAAATCTTCAGAATTTCTTTTTTTTCTTAAACTGAGGACTTGTGGCCAGGTATTGTTTTAAGATAATTTATTATAGAGGTAGCAGAGTAGAAGTAGCTGAAAACATCTTATTCTACAAGAATAAAAACAATGCCAATGAATTATTTGGAAATTGTGCTCTTTTCTTGTTGCTATATTGATGTATACTTTCTTTCTTTTCTAATATCTTTACAAAGAAAATGCCAGTTTAGAATTGATCTTGCACTATCCGTTTCTGTTAACAGAATTTCTAGCCTTAAGCTGTGCGTATGAGGTAATGCCTTACATATAGTACAATCTTGAAAAATCTAAAAGAAAAGTTATTAGAGGGTTCAATAATTTCTATTGGAAGAGTGTAATTTTACTTATAATATAATTAAAGCCTTTGTCAACTGAAGGTTACGTGAAGCTGTGTATAGATTGTACAGCTTTTGGACCTGTCTACTTTTGACACTATTGAATGATGCTAGTCAGGTTTTCAGATCAACCAAGTGCCTGTCACATCTGGGAATTACAGGATTTCAGCACTTCTAATACTGACATCAGCTTGAAAAGTCATGGCACAAAGCGAGCCTGTGTGGAGATCACGTGAGCTTTATCCTTTTCTGTGGAAGCCGGGTTTAGCTGATGGAAATCTTCTTCAGCCTATTGTCTATCTGCAACTATTCTGTAGTTCTGGTATCAGTCATACAATTACTTTTATTTGAGTAGTGTCTTTCTTTTATAGTTGTATATTCTTTGTTATGAAGGGAAGGCTGCATGCAGACTTGTCACCCTTGCACTTGTCTGATTTACAGCTGTGCAGCTCAAGAAACTTGAGCCCAGTTTGAAGTATGGACAGTGAGCCTAAAAATAGTAGCTTCCTAATGCATCCTGAGCCACTGCATGGCTTCCATTAGCAGTGATCCATTAGGTCTTGGCCCCCGCTAACCCCTAGGAGAAAAAGCAGGAATGAAGGAGAGCCTGCATATGTCTTTCCCTGCCCTCTTTTTGTGAGTTTATGCTTAAAACTGACTGCTGCTGCTCTGTATTCTTAAATGGCCTGATATCCAAATTAATCCCTTCTAAAGTTACATGATGGATGATGCATTTTTTCATTGTATAATTCAGTTCTCTCTTGAGAGGTATATCCCCATCTCCCTACCCCCCTCCATTTTTTCCCCCTATTATAATGAAGTTTCAGCTCAGTTCTTTCACACATGCTTACTTTAATCAGGCTGGTATTTCAGGCATCCAGTATGAGAAAATAACATTTCCTGAGCTGTATTAAACTGACATTATCTGACACTGCATTTCCATCATTGCAACTCGCTCCTACGCAGTTGATATTAAATGATAAGTAATTACTAGAAAATCACACTGGCAATCAGAGCTCCTTAGCTTCAACCACAGTTTCAAGTATCTTGCTGGAATAAGGGTAGCTGGGGAGAGTTTTCTTCTCTAAGGTCTGCGGGGCAGGAGCTTTGCTTTCATGAATTTTAGGAAGTACATAAGACAGGACAGATGCCTTTAAGAGAATAACAAGCTTCATATTTCTAAAGGTCATGCCAATCTCATTTTTTTGCATATTAGTACCTCTAGATCTCAGCCAGTAACAGCAGAAATTTTCATACATGGGAATAAATGTTGGGGTTTTTTAATGATAAGTTATGAGTTTTAGTAATTTCTGCTTTGCGTCCTTCCTTTTATTAGTTAAATAAATTAGTTCACGTGACCGGCTGACAGAATACCTGAAATTATGGATGTCTTCTTAATGACTTGGCTAAGGGCCAGCGTATCTCTCCAGCTTTAACTTCGAGCAAGCCATTTTGCTCGGATTTTTGTTTTGTTAGTTCTCTGGGGTATGCAGTAACCACGGTTCCCCGTGAGTTAACACCAGAGAGCCCGAAGGCCAAGGCCCGCGGATGCTGGGATGTGAGTGCGCCGTGGCGCGGCGCGGCTCGCAGCCCGGGCTGGAGGCGAGGCTGGGACCTTGCTGCCGGCTGGCGGTGAACGGGAAAACTGCCGTGGCTGCTGCGAATTCCGCTGTCACGGCTGCAAATGGGATTGTCTGAAGAACACACATCATCAAAACGCAGGCTTTTGAAATGTTTTGCTTTCTCTTTAACACACCCACGAGCGTGTGGTTTATGCAGAGCACACTAGGTCTGTGGTAGCTGGTTGGAAAAGAGCCATGAAGGCTTTGAGTGGGCAGGTCAGGTCTGTAGTCAGCTGTGATCATTATTCTTGTCACTGTTGAGTGACTTGATCAGAGGTCAGTGCTACTGGGAGCAGCTGTCTCACGAGAATCTCTTCACTGTCAGCGCTTGAACTTGCAAACCCTGCTTAATTAAACTTGCAATTAGAGGGAAGGAAGTTTTGCCTGATAAAGAGGTACGGGATCTTCCCCAATCTCATGTCATGTCCAAGCAAAGAAGCTTCAGCAGATGCTAGGATATTTTGCTGAAACTGTGTAGACAGTATTTATTTCAAAAGAATAGGCACATATAATTTGAAAGGTGAAGCAGCTTTACATGGTAGTTATGCTCATACTTGATATATGTTATACAGTCAGTAACCCAGGTTACTTCTGTGAATGTCAGTTTTGCTGATTAAAAAAAATGCTGCACAAGAAAAAAGAAAAGTATCTGCTTTTGTTGCTTGTAATTCCTGTTTGTTTTGGGTGTTTTCAACAGTAACGTAAGTAAATAAATAATCTCGCTTTCATGCTGTTGTCGTTGTGTGCTATGTGCTGAGTTTGAACTTACAGCTCATATTTAGGGCCAAGCTTAAACACCTTAGTAGTGACCCTTTGAAAGGGACATGCTGATACAGCAGAATCCCAACCATGCATGTATGCCACTGCAGTAAAGGCAAAATTACTCAAAAAATATTCTGGTTTGGTTGAAGATCAGAATGTATTGATATAAGAAATAACCTTTGTTTTTCCGCTCTTACAGAGTAGCGTTTGTATCAACACTTTCTTTAAATTAAATGCCAAGGAAAGAGTTAATAAAAAATTTTAAAACCTAAGGATAATTCAATTAGATTCAATACCATTTTTATTTGGGGGAAGCCATGCATATGTTCCAAAATATGTGTTCCTAAAGACAGGTCCCTTATTTATCTGTTGCAGGTAGGTATCTCCTGCATGGGAGCAGGGGCTTTGAACTGGATTTTCAGTTGGTTAAATTAGTCCATTTTGTGTTTATATGTATTGTAGAGAAGGTCTGTGGAAGAAAGAAGAGACTGCTTCACCACAGGAGAAAATCTTTCTTTCTGAAGTGAAGAAAAAAATATTGATCCAGAACTGCATTCAATTCCTGCAACCATTTAAAACTTTTCTCTTCTTAAATATTTAAATTTTTAAAGTATAATAACTTTAAGAAGTTACTTCCATGTTGCACTAGTGTTTGTTTACTAAATCTGTGTTTACATTTCCTGCTCTTGACAGTGGGATGTTCTATGATGGAAATCATACTTACCTTATTGAACCAGATGAAAACTACACTTCAGATGTAAGTAGTACTTACAGTAGTCCTGCTGTGTTTTTTGAGTGCAGTCATCCATGTGTACAGGGTAGGCATAAGGCCGTGGGACCAAAGGGTCATCCCCTCATTCCCAACTCACTTCGAATGTGAGACTCCATCTTCACGGACAAAAGCAGACCTCCAAAGGATAGACAGTGGGTATGTCTGTATTGTGTGTGCTCTGTAGCACTTGGCTGTAGAGCACTGCAGCACCAGAGGAGTCAGCAACAGGAACCTGTGAGTGCCCAGTCCCCTTCTCTGGCACTTCCTGCCCTGGGTTTGTTATATCACTCTCCTCCTGGTTCATCCCTGACTCCAGTTCAGCAGCTCCTGGGACTCTCATTGACTCTCCCTGAGCAGCTCTGGGAGCCTAATTTAGGCCTAGCTCTGTGTGCTCAGCCACTGTCTTTGAGGTACTCAGACATAAAAGGGGATATGGCCTTCACATTGCAGTTGGGAAAAGAAGAATGTAGAGTAACGGTGTCTTGCAACTTGCATGTTCACTGGTGTATGTGTTGGAATGGTCTGTTTAATGCTCATGAGATGGATTAATTTTTCCTGATTTAATATGGGCAATTATTTACTATTTCAGGATGACTTCCATTTCCACTCTGTTTACAAATCCAAGTTGTTTGAATTTCCTTCAGTCGACCTGCCATCTGGTATGATTTTTTAATATTCATGACTTACTGAGTGTTTTAGTCTAAAGCCAAATTTGTTGATTATATTTGATAGATCATCTTCTGAGGGTATACTGTTTTATTATATATACCTTCTTTCACCCAAGTAAATAAAAAAAAAAAAAACACACTGAGAAAATCCCCATTTTGAAACAGTGAAAGCACAGGAAAAGAATCTGAAATGATGAAAAAACCCTGAATCCAATGAACGAAACCTCTCCTAGACCTTCATGTTATGATATATGTTTCTCTTAACAGGTCATACGGTCTGTGGGCTGGATTATGTGCTAGTAGTTGTAGAGGGGAAAGGACTGAGGTAGCCTAGAGGTGACGAAAATAAACACCTGATGGTGTTGATAACTCTTCCTGGGTTTTTCCTGTTTTGAGATACAGGGTGAGTAGCATGGAGTGAGCATAAGCCTGGGAGACAAGAAGTTGCCAAATGTCATTGCTGTTCAGTGGCCCTCATCAGCATCTTTCACAGTACTGGCCATGATGAGGGCCATGCATTTCAGTGCAAATGAATTTGGAGGCGGAAGTTGTTTCAAGTGCTTGTAGTGATGAATGCCTCTATTGTGTGTGGAAGGAGAAGGGTTTTTTAAAAAAATGGGTTTTCATCTGAGAGGTTAGCTTGTTAATTGAAGCTAAAATTGAAGTATTTATGACATATCCCCATTCTGTCAAGGATTTGACAGTTTTACAGATGTGTTTTCCTGCTCTACAACACATATCCCAGATGAATATCACTGTCCTTCATACACACTGACATTTTGGTAGAAACCACCTCCAGACTAATTTCTTCAGGAGAGTTACAGGTGTTTGGTCATCTTGTTACAAACTATTTGTCCTATGGTAGCAATTGGATCTGAGATCTTACAGTGCTGAGTACTGCATGCAGATGGGTCCATCCCTGGAGCACAGTTTGTGCAGGTTTGCCAGTTGTTAAGCAAAGTACAATCATTCAGGGAGCTAATGAGAAAAAAAAAAAAAAAAAAAAAAACAAAAGAAAAGGAAATTGCTCAAAGTTGTCTTAATTTCAGTTCTGAAGAAGGAATCTGTCTGAATCTAAACAAAAACAGTGTCCCAGCTTGGTGCCTCCTGTCCTGTGATGATGATTGGCCAGGTGAGGTAAAGGCAATGCTGGGATGGAGGGGCATGAGCACTAAAGGCCCATGACTTTTGTGCAAGGCATTGACTTCTGTGTCACAAAACTTCTATGTACCTGCACCTTACACACATACTGTGCCCACTACCTGTGCTTGCAGAGATGGTAGTGTAATGAGAGCAATTTATTGAACATAAGGTCAAAAAATAAAATGCATCATTTATCACGTTTTCTTGATGACATATAATTCAAAAGATTGGAAATAGTGCAAGTAATGCTGAGTTTAAAATAAATCTTCTGTCTCAGGTTGTTAAACTAAGGCACTGCTAGTGTTGGTACTTACTATCTATAAGCTGTTTTATAAGATTTCCTAATAGTGAAATTTTATATTTTCAAGATTTTGGAATAAATTTGTTTTCTGCTTTTAAAATTATGAAAAGGGATTAATTGCAAGTAAATGCCCCTGTTTCCCCTCCACCAAAGCTTCTTGATTTTTAAAAATCTGTCAAACTAGGGCTTCACAGTCTTTTGTTTATTTTTTTTTCCCAGAAAAATCCAGACGTGCTTGCACAGTTTTGATTTTTACTATAGATAACAAATAAATAGTTGCTGGCTTTGCTGTACAAAGCCCAGCATGTGACATAATGGAAAACGTTGTCATCTAGATCAAATTAGAATCATAGGATTGTAGAAATGGTTAAAAAGGAAATTCAGTTGCAGAGTGCTAGTCTTCTCCATTTTGCAAGTATTTGTAATGTGGATGAGAGCTGCAGGGTTCTACTCTTCCATCATTTTATGTTTAGGATCCCATGTATGGAGAAATAGACTTCAAATCACAGTCTAGTCTCCCATATGCCCATACTTGTTTTTGTAAAATTGTTTGAAAAGGTGTTTCTGATGTTTGTAGTGAAAATTACAGTACATGTATAATATTATATCCTCATGAGGAAACTCACCATTTTTCTTTGTGATTATTCAATTTATCTCTGTCTGTACGTCATCCTCCATGCATAGTCACAGCTCCAGAGGATGAGAGCTCCACCAGTATCTCTGCTTCTTCCCTGCCAGTCTGGAGAGGTGTGACTGCTGTCTTGACTTGACTTTTTTTCTTTAAATTATTAAAAAAATACTATTAATTGCTAATAGTATTGTTGTGATTGATTTTTTGAAAGTACTATAATGAAATTATTATTAGCAGTAGGAAGTGCTGTGCTGGCATGTGTCATCATAACTACTCTCATAATTTATCAGTTTGACTGGCCTAAGGAGATTTCCCGCGAACCCAAGATTTTTCTCTTATCTGTAGAAGAGTGTGTGTGTAAGGTAAGATTTCCACTCAGCATTTCCACTGCATTAGGAATGAACTGGATTTATCACCAGCTTCAATAATCCAGCTTCAATACTGGTTTTAGAAAGGGAAAAAAATTCAAGTGTTAGGGATTACTCAGTATCAGTGATAGTAAAAGCACACACTATTATGTCACGGTTCAATAGTAATGTATTTTATACGTCCTTTTGCTCCTTGGATATCAAAAATACCCCCACAAGCTGTTGCAGAAAAGAATTTATTGTACTGTATTTTGCGATGGTCTGAGGAGTAATGAGGATTTTAAATAAGGAAGCTTGGACAGATGACTTGGTATGCTAATAATAATTTCATTAT
>VYZR01070701.1:50985-61455 GCA_013400675.1 Oxylabes madagascariensis
CATATTTTCAAAAGAAAACTAGCAATCTCTTTTTCAAACCTTCATTCTCACCTCATGATTTTGTACTCTTGCCTTTAACTGTTCTATGTTCTTTAGCTTGATCCTTTCTTCTTCTGAGGAGAAAAGGGTGGGAAAGATAACTGTAAACTTTGAAACAAGTCAGAAATCTCCTTGGGAAGCAGGCTATAGTAAATGCAGTTGTTATCTTAACTACATATAGGGACTGCATCTATCTAAAAAAAAGCCAGAAAACATGTCTCTGGAGAGTAATCCATTTCATATTTGAGATTATCATTGTAAAGTGATTGTTTCCCCTCCTGTGAAACAGTGAATTTATTCCTGATTTCCAAATATATTTTTTGTTTTTATCCCTGCTATTCAAATCCACTGAGAAAACCTTCTGCATTTTTCAGTGTCATTTTGTTTTTCTTACTTAGAAGGATTTGGGATTCATAAGTGGTTCTTTTGAAAATATGTTGGGGCATGCTTCCCACTGCTGTTCACTTAAGCAGTCTGATTTCCACATTGCAACAGATTCTCCTAAATTAACTAAATTTTCACCAGAGGGAGTAATGTTAGGTTTAAAGACTGCCATGGAACTGCTGTGTGGTTGTAAAATTTTCATTGAAGTATTCTTCTGCTTTAAAATTTTTGAGTAAGCAAATTTTTAGTTAATTGTCAGAAGCTTTAGGTGGCTTTTGTTTCATTTGTGGGAAACCTTTACCTCATTTGCTCTGACTTGGGATAGATCTGCATATGGAGCCTTTCATTGACATGGAATAATGACATTAATTGCAGTTCTGCTTGCTTAAGTGAATAGCAATAAAGGAAGGCCCATATGTTGATCTGTTACCAGAAAATTAAAGATCATAACGGTTCACTGCAGTTCGTCCTGCATTTACATGCAGTGTTTCTCCCCCGTCAGCACTTTGAGAAAAGATGTAGAGTTTTTGTGGCTGCAAAGGTTCTTACATTGCTCTGTGCTCATTTTTTCATTTTCCAAGGAGGAAGAAAGGTCCCCAGAAGGCAGAGGTGTATCTTCAAGGAGCCCTGAAAACCTACCTTTCTGAGGGCTGGGCGCTGCTGGTCACACACACGAGGAAGCAGCTGGCTGAGTGTCAGAAGCAGCTTGGGCAGATAGAAAAGTATCCTCTTAACAGTCGGGACAGGAGAAAATGATGCTTGGGATTATTTTTCTGACATATCTCTAACTTCTATTTAACAGCAGAGACTGCCAGACATTCTGAGTCTGAGCTGAGACAGCTGAGTTGTTTGATACCAGAGTGTGTTTTGGGGGTTGTTCTGTTGTGCTGATTTTTTGTTGTTCGTGTGCTTTTGGAGCAAGACACACATCATAGATGTCAGCCTCCTTTGCAAATTCTCACATCACTTTTAAACACTCTTAAATTTTTCTGCTTCAGGGCAAATGCTCATAAGGAATCTGAGGCAGTAATACTGTGTTCTTAGGTAAATATTCAAGTGATCATTTATATCCCCACCACTTAAAATTTTAAAGAATGTCTTATGACTTAGTTATGGTAAGTGATGCTGTAACAGCTGGCAGATTCTCAGCCAAGTAAATTGGAATAAAATAGAATACTCAAGATTATTTAGTGCTAAATGTTGGCCAGTGTGATGCAAGACATTGTGTCTTTAACATGCACACTGCATGGATTTTTGTCAAGTAATGAATTTTCTATGCTCATGAATCTTTTTAGACGAGGCAAGATTGCACTGGTTAATAATGGATCATATTTTTAGTAGGTCTGCTGCAGAAGTATTGAGATTCTGCAATACTCTCAGATTATGGTAAATCTTCCATTGTTTCTTTTCTAGTGGAAAAGTGCAGTAATAATAACAGCAGGTCTTGTCTCTAAAGATCAGAAAAGCAACACTTCAATGTCTTGTTTTCAGTCCATTTTCTAATTGTGGGTTTCTACCTCCTATTTCCTTAACTTCATTAGTTATCTCCAAACAAGCAGCCTTTTAGCTGGTGATAATCATTTAACAGAAGAGGAACGCAAAAAATTTTGCCAAGAAATACTAGATTTTACCAATCAGCAAGCAGAGAACCAAGGTAAGTCTGGGTCTTAAAACTTAAGCTACTCCAGTCTGGTTGTTCCTTAAAGGTAGATGGGGAGGCTTTTTGTGATTGGGCTCATTATTTTGTGTATAATTTCTGAACTTGTGTTTTCCAAAACTTTTATAAATCTACACTAATTAAGAATAGTTAAAGATGAAAGGGTAATTAACATTTTCATCTTGAATACTGCAAAGTCTTTGTTTTCCTTTAGTTACATTTCTCTGCTTTAACAGCCCATAATTTATTGTGGGGGGGATTTTTTCAATTCCTGACCTATCTTTGTGTCTCACTGCTGGCATGCAAGTGGCAGCTCTGTGATGGTACATCCTGGATTTTGATGTTAGATCTGTGCCCATCCACTTGCAGCTTATTATTTTGTCCAGCCCATTTCCTCTCTTTATTCTTCATGCTGCTTCAGTAATATCTTCCTGTCAGATATTAATCATAATTCAAATCCATATGGAATACTTCCTGTAGATTTGAAGACTGCTTGTTTTTATGCAGAAATTTTTTCTTAATGATTAGATTTACCATAAGTAATATGTTACTTTAGACTTGATTCTTAATTAATTTTAGGTACTGCCTTAGGGTTGTTTTTGGAATTTAGAAAAGAGAATGAAAACTCCTTGCATAGCAGAGCTGCTGGCTCAAGGCACCAGCCTGATTACTAGTTTCTTAAACTTGTACAAGCTCTGGGAAGTTGGTCACTTAATGCTGCTGTGTTCTGTAGTAGTGAAATGTTCAACTTCTGCTTGGACAATCTCTCTTAATTCAGTTGTTTTTATAGCCTGGAAACGGAAAATGTAGTGTAAGTAACTGTTGGAAAACAAATCTCAGCATCTTTTAACTCTCATGCAAGATAAAAAATTGGAAAGCATCGATTTGTTGTGAAATGATTCACTGTTGAAAAGTTGTTGATCCATTTAATTCTAGGGATTGAATTTTTAAGAGAAAGATTTTGCTCATCTCCAGTAGCGCTGGAGAATAATAAAATCTCTGTTTTTATCTTTCCAGGTCAAAAGGTTCTATTGCCTATGCACTCCTTTGCCCAGCTGAAAACTCTGCATTTTGACCCTCCAAATGCTGTCGTCCACGTGGGTGGAAAGTTGTCCATCGAGCTGACTTTGCTGAGCCAAATGCCCATCCCTGTGCACGTGGACCAGGTCGCCATCCACGTTCACTTCAGCATCGAGAAGAACAGCTACAGGAAAACAGCCGAGTGGCTCACCAAGCACAAAACCTCCAACGGCGTCATCACCTTCCCCAGTGAAATTGCAGGCTTGCCTTTGTCCAGGAACAATGTGCCAGCCCTGGAGCTGTGTGAGATGTATGAGAGGAGCCCCTCGGACAACTCCTTGAACACGGCGGGGATCATCTGCAAGAACGCGCACATGCTGCTGCGCCGGCAGGAGAGCAGCAGCTCCCTGGACGTGCCCTCGGGGCTCACCCTGGAGGACGGGGCTCACGTCCTGAAGTGCAACAACTTGACCCTGGAACCAGGGGACAATAAAATAACGTTCAATATTCAGGTATGTTTGTGTAGCTGGGTGATGGTAGCACTCGTGACAGAAAAAAACAGAAATGCTGGCTGAGGAGGAGCGTTGTGCTGGTGAGTGGTGCCTGGAGTGCTTCCTGTTACACTTGGATCATCCATGCCCCTTGCAGCTTTTTGTTGCTCTATGCCATCACTGAAAGGATGCTGTTGTGTTTATGCTGAAACACAGCGATGACTCTTCTACTTGAAATCATTTCAGTCAGTCTTCCTAAACTTATTTTAAACATTTTGACTATTGCTGCCAAAAATTAAACTGATAAATTCATATGCAATATAATGTACTGCTCGTGAAGTCTGCCTGCACTGTTGAGGTCATTCAGAATAACATCTAAAAACTTTGATGTGAATTCTTTTTCTAGCCCTTCGGTAAATGATTGTGTGGTTAAATTTGGTTGACAGCCTTTTCTTCTCTTTTCTTCTTCTCTGTGGTAGAATAATTTTTCACTTGGGGGATGTAGCAAACCTACCTGCAAGAAGTACGGATCAGCTACAAGTATTTGAATTTAGAAGATGTTAGAATTAAGATTGTCCCCATTAGTCATCATCTAACTAATTTAACTAACTTACTACTTACTAGTCATCTTATCATCTGTGGAATGGCAATACAGTCATTTAAACTAAATACTGACCTAATTTCTGAGGTTTCCCTTCCTTTCAAAGGATTGGGACAGGTTAATGGGATTTGGACCAGAGGCCTTGGTGACTGGAAATGCCATACTCTGTAAAATGAATTCACGTGTATGTAAAACTGGACTTCAGGTGAAGGAGCATTACTAGAAGAAAGCTGTTAGGGACTGCACTGAGCTGGCATTTGGGGTTAGTGGGATCAGAATGCAATTGGAAACACCAGGAGAAGAGATGGATGAAAAGCTAAATAGAGCTTTGCTTTGAATTTGCCTGGTTCTGCTGTGAATCTGGTGGCCACTGGAGGATGGACAGCCTTACTTTTACAACTTCGCTATTTTCCCAACCTTCCTTTCAAGAAAAGAACTTTGCATGGGTAGTCTGCACAGTGAGAATCCCACAATATAGTTGTTTAAGGCATGATTTACCTGTCCTTAAAGGCAAAATCTGAGCACATTGTAATTTTAACAGTGTAATATTAGATAAAACAAAGAAAGCTTCTCTAGATTTTAGATGCAGTATTTACAAAATATTTACTAAAAATCCATTGTCATTGTAGTAATACACTGTGTCATTTCTACTGGATTACACAGGTGGCCAGAGGACAGAAACTGCTGACAGCTTGTTTTCTGAATTTTCTTAAAGTAATGCTTAATTGCACCACTTCAGTAAGAAGAGGAATGACTGTGCTTCTATGACCCAGAGGGAGTTTGATCCTTTCTGTAGACCTTACACTGATGATTAACATTATTTATGCTGACAGCAATCTTCTAGTTTTTTCCAAGCCTTAAATGAGATCAGAAAGCATTGTCTAAATTCTTTAGACCAATATTCCCATCCCATGTTATGATTTAAAGTATGTGTATGTTATGTATTACTTTACTCATGCTTTTCTGGTTTTTAGGGCTAAAATGTAGTGACTTTAATGTCAGAATGCGTAATTCTGAATTTCAGTCTGGGTTTGCCATATAAATAACTGCATGAGGTTTGACTGTTGAGTTGGTACAGCTTTTCTCCATAAATTGTGGGCTTACTTAATTATACCCAGCATTGGTTATTTATGTATTACACTTGGAAAGTGGCACATGAAAAAAAGAAAACACTTCCCCTTCCACAGCAGTCCCTAAGAGCAAATAGAATCAAGAATAAATACACTAGAAGGTGTTACAGATTTGCTTTTGTTTTTAATCTTATCAAGAAACATCCAGAATCCCATTACTCAGGGTAGGGGAAGAGTTGGAAATTAAATATGTATGTGTTACTTTATTGTAAACATTGACTCAGAGTGTGTGGTAGGGAATGTGTGAAATCAATAGCTGGAGCTGAAAGCTGTGCCTTATGTAAATGCTGAAGGATTTTATTCCTGTTTTTATGAATTAGCCAAATAAGCACAGGTATTGTTTAGGTACTTAATAATGTTTTATCACAGATGTTGCACTTTGAGGGGGAACCAACCAACAAACAAGGCAAAATACACCCCAAAGTGACAAATTGACAGCATAGCTACTACATTAGTTATCCTGATTATTAGTACTTGATAATTATGATGTTTTCTTTTGAATCGGCACTCTAGAGCTTCTTAGTGGGGCAAAAGGTGCTCCTTTGTGCAAATCTTGTCATTTACTCAGAAAACTGAGTTTTCTGAAATCAGTTTTAATTTACAAACCCAAAGTATGTAATAAAAATGGGATGGATACACACTGTTCTTTAGTAAAGGGCTCATTCTAGAAGCATTTTCTCAAGCTTAAAAAACCCATTCAAATGTTTTTCTTCTAAGGCCAAAGAACCTGGGACATACACGCTCAGGCAGCTGTGCACTTCAGTGGGAAAGGTGCAGTTTGTCCTTCTGCACATCTACCCCATCGTGCAGTACGATGTGTACTCCCAGGAGCCCCAGCTCAAAGTGGAGCCCATGACTGGTAGGTACAGTGGCTGTGCTGGAGCTGCTTTGATGATGCCTCTTGTGCTCCTGTGGGACTAGAGAAAGGGTTTCATGCCTTCAGTATTACTCAGTTTGCCTTACTCTGCATTGTGAGTCTAAAATGCAACCTTGCTTTTCAAATTATCCATCATAATGTCCTGCCAGTGATGGCTGGTTTTGAACAACTGCTTCCAGTGCTTGGCTCTGGGCACATGGTGTCACTTTTGAACATTGATTTGGACATGTAGTGTCACTGAAATATCAGGTGTGATTGGAGCTGCCACACTGATTAGAAGTGAATATTTACATTTGTAATTGACCGAGCTCCTTATTGGTTGTGATCACAGGATCAGTTAGGCTGGAAAAGATCTCTGGGATCGATTCCAGCCTGTGGCCAAACAGCACCTTGTCACCCAGACCATGGCACTGAGTGCCACATCCAGTCTTCCCTTCAAACACCTCCAGGGACAGTGACCACCTCCCTGGCAGCCTGTTCTAATGTGTATTTTCCCTTTCTGTGAAGAAATTCCTCCTAACTTAATGCTAGAGTCCCTTTGATATTTACAAGAAATAAGTAAGAAATGGGATTCTCTGCTAGAGAGGATAATATAAACTTATTAAAAATGAATACTGAATGCATCCATTGGTTTCAGGGACAGCTGAACGAACACTAGTTGTAGTGTTTATTCGAGTGTATAAATGGAAGTTAATAGTGATTTGTCTTCAGGCTATTGAGTGTGGCAGCTGAGGAGTTAAAACGAATTTTGTGCTGTCTTTCCAGGTTGCAGTGTGTGGCAAAGGAAGGACAGACATATTGAGCATAAATCAAATTAGGGACCCCTGTGAAACTGATAACTGTGATTCTGTGTGCACACAGGCATTCTTGTGCTGATCATGTAAATACAGCATGTGGGTATGACTGGAATCACAGGTGCAAAAATACAGAGCTGTCTGCAACCTGGAGGGCTTTAAAAGCTTAGTAAATTCTTTGGGGTTATTGTATTTCGTTGAAATCTATGCTAGAGAAACAGCTTATCGAAGCCATCCAAGATGCAGTGGGTTTGGGTTCTCAGGTTGAAACAAGTGGCTTCCCCACAAGTTGGATCTGAGCTGGGTTTAATGTGTCCCGTAACACCCAAACCCCACACTTGCAAGTTACCCCATTGTGTGACCAACTGTCTGCTAACAAGACTTAGTGCATTGTAACCACGTGCTGGAATCTGTTAACAATTCCTGCTCTGTCCTGCAGAAAGCCTTTTGGCTGGCATTCCCCAGAAGGTGAAGTTCACAGTGACTACTGGTCACTACGCCATGAAGAACGGGGACACTCTGCAGCTCAGCAACGCGGACGCCATGCCCATCCTGTACCACCCTGAGAGCAAGGCTGTCATCTTCTCCAACACCAGGGGTAAGCCAGGAACTGAACAGGAATCATCTTTAAAAGGCTGGAAAGTTCAGTCATCCTGAGCAACCTGTACTTTCAGTATTAAGAACACTGACACTGTTTGTCAATAGTCATTATTAAGAACAATTTTATTAAGAAAATTAACAACAACTGAGTACTTAAGTGCGAGAAAGGTTTTAAATTTTCACCCTCAAAGTAGTAGTATGAACTTTGACAAACATAGCTGGACAATTTGACTTCCACTGATGAAATCCAGAAGGCATGTGGAACTGCTGCATGTGTGTGTGTCCAAGGTTGCTTGAAGTGAAATTATGAGACTTAACAAGGTATTTTCACTTTGTAAAAACTTGAATAAGTGTCATGTGATGGGCTAAAGTAGCTCTTTAGCTGGTTTGAAGTTTGTTGTAAATTGCCCTCTCAGTTCTTTCCTGAACATCAGAAGGAGCCTTTTATTACATGGAATGTGGTGGTTACCTTCCTGCAGTTAATGAAGGATAGAGCATTACTCCTGGGAAGTTAAATATTCAACATGTGCAGATTATAGCTGGTTTGAAGAGGTTACTGGGGAGTTTTTTAACATGGTTTCCCATTGCTGTTTTTGCAAACATTGCTGGGAAGTGGTTATGGCACCACATATTTTTCTATGATTTTCTTTTTTTCCCATTCTACACATCTGTAGAAAAGATCTCAGAGTCACCATTAAGGATTCAGTCTTCTGAGAAGATCACAAGCATCAGCTTGCCAGTGGCTCCTGCTTATCATGTGATTGAATTTNTCAAACAAATATACATTAAATGCAATTCTAAAAATATTTTGAGCTTGTATTTAATATATTAAATTGTAAAGACATTTAAATAATAGATCTTATAGCAGTTTATTTGATACTGACCTTTGCCAGGATTTTGTACTAAGATGCCATTGGGGTCCTTTTATCTTTTCTTTCTTCTATTCCCCTTCCTTTATTTATAGTCTTTAGAACTGGGTATGTCAGTTCTTAGAGGAAAAGCTACTTTGAGAGTTCATATCCCACTCACAGGCAAACAAAAGCCTGTGTTTTTTCAGATTAGTTTTTACGTACTGATTTTTAAATTTTTTTTTATTTCTTCCCCTCCTGGATGCATTAGATATAGACACTTGATGAGAAAGGTTTCACTTAGAAAGGAGAAGAAAAGCAAAATCATTGTTCCAAAGACCATTTCAAATAAGAATTGTGTTCCCTTTTTCCGTTAGGTGACCATTGATTGTCCTTGGTCGATTTACTCCACTATTATTGCATTAACATTCTGCATACCTTTTAATGCCAAGCATTCCTTGTTGTCAGCTGGCAAACGGTAATGTACTCATTATTTATTTATTGTTTCTTTCTTCTTACAAAGTGTGGAGCTGGGGTTTCATAACTCATATTTATAGCAGCCTTTTTTTTTTAACATGAGTTGGGCTTTTACTGTCTTCCCCCTGGAAGCTTGTGCATTTCCTCTTGTGTTCTTTCATGACAACAAAACAAATTTGTGGGTTTGGAAATAAGACCACAGGATGAACCCAGTAATCCTGTTTCCGTGTAGTTCTTTGGTTTTGTTTAATATGAAAGAAGATGTTTTACACCCCTGTTTTATGAACATGGACTCTTCCATTGTAACTCTTCAGTTTTCATTGAAAAAACTGTGTCGTGTCTTTCAGGNTGAATTTGAACTAGAAGTCATGTATTTGCCATCAGCCACGCAATCTGCAGTGGAGAAGGAAAATACTACAAATAAAGAAAATCACAGAAAAAACAAAGAGAAGCAGAAACAGGACAACTGCATGGCTACTGTTGACCAAAAAGTAAGATGTAGCTTGACTTTTTTATTATGAAATGTGTTTGATCACAGGGGTAAACACTTCACAAAGTAGAAGTGGTGGTGAGGGGGAACTTGCTTGTTTGGAACTCATTATCCTTCAAAAGACATATATGCAAAAATCATACTGAATGTTAAAAGGTAAAGAAATTGTAAATATAAGCAGAAATATACACTGTGGTTAATAAATTGCCAACTATTCCCTTGCTAGTAATCGAACTTCTAGTGTTTTAACACAGTTTATAAAGCATGGAGGGTACCTGTGTCTTTGTAAAAGGTAGCATGGTGGTCTTTTAATTCCAGCTTCTGATTCATGGGAAAGATGAAGTCAAGTGTGCTGCTTCAAATTCAAACAAATATACATTAAATGCAATTCTAAAAATATTTTGAGCTTGTATTTAATATATTAAATTGTAAAGACATTTAAATAATAGATCTTATAGCAGTTTATTTGATACTGACCTTTGCCAGGATTTTGTACTAAGATGCCATTGGGGTCCTTTTATCTTTTCTTTCTTCTATTCCCCTTCCTTTATTTATAGTCTTTAGAACTGGGTATGTCAGTTCTTAGAGGAAAAGCTACTTTGAGAGTTCATATCCCACTCACAGGCAAACAAAAGCCTGTGTTTTTTCAGATTAGTTTTTACGTACTGATTTTTAAATTTTTTTTTATTTCTTCCCCTCCTGGATGCATTAGATATAGACACTTGATGAGAAAGGTTTCACTTAGAAAGGAGAAGAAAAGCAAAATCATTGTTCCAAAGACCATTTCAAATAAGAATTGTGTTCCCTTTTTCCGTTAGGTGACCATTGATTGTCCTTGGTCGATTTACTCCACTATTATTGCATTAACATTCTGCATACCTTTTAATGCCAAGCATTCCTTGTTGTCAGCTGGCAAACGGTAATGTACTCATTATTTATTTATTGTTTCTTTCTTCTTACAAAGTGTGGAGCTGGGGTTTCATAACTCATATTTATAGCAGCCTTTTTTTTTTAACATGAGTTGGGCTTTTACTGTCTTCCCCCTGGAAGCTTTGGCATTTC
>VYZR01070702.1:0-10257 GCA_013400675.1 Oxylabes madagascariensis
CCCCTCACGGAGGCCACGCCCCTCAGCGCTGCCCAGCATTGTCCCCCTCGGGGAGGCCACGCCCCTCCGCCTCCACCACGCCCCCTCAGTGATTCTTCCCCCAGTTCTTGCCCCGCCCCCTCGCCGAGGCCCCGCCCACCCCCGCGCGGCCCCGGCGGGCTCCGGGCGCGGGGCGGGGCCGCTCTCAGTCGCGCGCAGGGCGGGTGAGGGGAGCGGAGCGGCGTCGCCGTCCCGGCTGTGGCAGCGGCGGGGGCAGGGGGCTGCAGCAGCGAGAGCCATGGCGCTGTCCGTGCCGGTCAACGGGCTGAAGGAAAGCGACAAGGAGCCGGTCATCGAGCTCTTCGTCAAGGTACGGCCGAGGGAGAGGCGAGGTGGGGCGGGGGAGCCCGGTCCGGTCTGGGCGCCGAGCGCGCGCGCGCCGCGACCGTTGGGCGCTCCCCCCTCCCCGCCTCCCTCACGCCGCTTTCCCGCCCGGGGGGCTCCGCGTCCCCTCACGGCTCCCCCGGACCCTCCGGACCCCGCTCCCCGCCCGGCACGGCGAGGAGATCCCCTCCGAGCACCCCCCGGACACCCCGGCAGGCTCGGGGGGCTCCGCTCGGGGCGGCTCCCGGCGCGGTGCGGCCACAAAAGCGGAGCCGAGGGCGTGTGCCCGGCGCCGGGAGGGGAGTGCGGGAGCCGCGGTGAGTCAGAGCGCGCAGATGGAGCGGGCGATAGCGCCGACGGACCGCAAGCAAAAGTCACTTTTTGAGGCGAAGAGTGCGGCCCAGGGCGCGTTTTTTGCTGGAAGATTCTCCTCCGCCCCGAGAGAAGGGTGCCGCGGGTGCGGGGCAGCACCGCGGGCAGCGCTGGCACAAGGGGAGAGGCGAGCGCCACAATGGATCGCCCTCGCTCGGCATTGTGTGCCCGGCAAAGCGCAGGAAGGCGGCAAAAAAGGCAGCAAAACCACGAGTTACTCCTCGCTCCCCGCCCCAAAAGTCTACTTTTTTATGACGGGAAGCGAATATGTAAAGTAACACCAGGTTTTTATCCGAACTAGGAGAATGAGCATGTGTTGTACTGCCCTTATCTGGCGAAGATACCATATGGTATCTCCACATGTTTTGCATTCATTTATTGCTGTATGATGCAATATTTTGCATCCTCCGGGGCTCTGGTGATGCAGCATCTTACTTTTACTTCATATCAAAAGTAACGCCAATTACTCCGTGCAATCCTCTCTTTCTGTGCTTAACGTCCTTTAATGAAAGCCTCTGCGGATAAGTATTTAAATTCTTCAGATGAAGTTTCTTCCAATTGCACTGAGAAAATCAGAGATCCCTTCTTCTGGGAACTTGGGAATTGCTTTGTATAAAAACAACGACGACAAACATGAAAATTTCCAGCTAGAGCTTTGAAAATAAGTTATTAAATATAGATTTTATTACTTAAATGATACTCTAAAAGTGTTGAATTTTCTCCTCTTTTCATACTTCCTAATAATAGTATCAAGAGACAGTAAGAAAATCCAGGGAGTGCATTGCAGTGGAGGATTCCAGACCTGATTTTGGTCTGGAATATTTAGGCTTTTAGTGTAGAGGTTAGAACTTACAACTGCAGCAATTAAGTTACACATTACTTTGAATTATTTATGGCAGTGGATCTTTAATATAAGATGTCAATTTATCTTCATCTGTCCTAAAGTTCGTCAGCTGATTTTTCTTATTTTTAAACAAATTCAAGCAGTGATTGATGGCAGAATGATTTGGGGGCAGAGGGAAATCAGCTTTGTGGGTGTGTTTAAAGAGAATATTTCATGCATGAGGGAGGAGTGGCATGGAAGACGCTGTAAAAATAGTTTTGAGAGAGATGTTTTCATTCTGATTAAATCAGAATTGGACCAATAAAGGTGTGAGATGATGTGAAAAGGGGAAATCAGGGGATTTTTCTGTCCTTTTCAGCTGAAAATTCTTTGTTGGCATGGGTTTAAGAAGGCTGAGTTTGGGGTTATCAGTGAGGATTTTTTTCCTCAAGGAAATCTTTTCCCATTGTTATGGATGACTGCTGCACGCTGAGCACTGTCTGCCCTAAGGATAAAGTTCAGGTTAAAATAAGTTATTCTTGCCTGCCTTCATGATCTTCCAGTAAAGGTTATTTCCTGTAAAACCCTTCAGATAAAGGACAACCCCCAGCCCCAGCAGACAGACCAAAATAATTGTTTTACCTGAGTGTTGCTGCCTGTCCCACACTTTATTGAAGCTGTTGAGGATTATCAGGATTGCGTTTTTGTAAAGCCAATAAAATCTTGTTTTCTGACTCATTTAGATGCTCACTTCAGAAGTTGCTAGCTGAATATGTTTATTGAAGAGAACCGACAGTGTCTGTCTAGAAAATTTGGATTTTAGTGATTATTTTTTTCGTCTGTGAACGGAGCACCCACTTGCAGTTTTTCAACGTGGTTGTGGGCGCAATCTAGAAAAAAATGCGATGCTCCTGAGGGTTTCTCCACACAGATAATCACTTTTCAAGCCGTGTCTGGGATCCACCTGTGCCCTGTTAGCCAGGGAAGCTCTTCAGGCAGAGGTAGTGGAAAAAGTTCTGGACCAAACCCGAGCTCTCAGCCCAACGCCCGCGGCCCAGGGGCGGTGACTGTGACCTGAGCACAAAGGATTGTAGCAGCCAGACTTGAGATGAAACAAAGGTAGGGATTAAAGCTTGAGAAACAAACCTGCGAAGCAGGGGAAAGGGTCTGGCCCCGTGCCCAAACCGTGGGGTTTGAGCCTTATTAAATTGTGATCAGTAACAAAATAGGATGGGCACGGCGTGGGGAGGAGCACACACACGGCTGGGCTCAGTTAGGATTCACTCTGTCAGGGAGTTGTCACCAGCAGGTTGATAGAATTTCTCCCACAAGACAATGTATCAATCTGCTGTAACTTGTGTTTTCCTAGTCTGTGAGACAGGGTATTTAGGTGAGAAAATCTGTTACAGTGGTGAATCTGTTGGTATCGCAATGGAAACTTTCACCACTTTTTTATCCCAGTGGGCTGCCTGTGGTCTCTTCTAAACCAAGTGTAAATATTTTCTGAGTCTTTTCTCTTGAGAGCTGATTAGGACAAAACCAGCCATGTATCTGATTTCATTTCGTTTCCTCGTCTGTTCCATGTTTTATTAACGAGGGAGGCTTCCATTGTCTAACAGGAATATTTTTATGTGCCCTAGTGGCATTTCAGAGCAGTGTAGGCTGCATTGTGGTGAATGTGCTCGGAGAAACTTGAGCTCTGGGATTTGAGTGCAGCTCAGACAGGTCACTTGGAATAATAGCTGCACTTTAGTTGATGGAATGTGGAATTTTATTGTAAATAAAAAACGTGGTGAAGTGACTTGGTCAAATAGACCCGGTCACCTGTGGAAATCACAGGACAGAGTTACAAAACTGCCGGTGCAGTTCCTGTAAGGGAGTGTGTGAGGATGGAGCCCTGGGCGTTCTGGAGGGCACTCTGATTGCATCCTCTGCTAATTCCGAGGTGAAGACACAGAGGGTCAACAAGTTCAGCGTTAAAGGAAACAAACACCAGCCTCCACAAATTAGAAATTCAGAGTTGTGTATCTCTGCTGGCATGGCATGGGTTGGAGCAGATGTGAGGAACCAGTGAGGAAAGTCTCCCCTCTCCACTGGGTAACGTGTGTGTACTTGCTAATTAATCAGACCTTGGATTTCTGGCAGCTCTCACATAAGATGTCATTGCGAAATGGGGCACCTGTGTTGAAAATCAGATAAATTCTACTATCTGTTTACCCTTGAATTGCCTGTCAGTACAAAAGAAAAAGCTGTGATTTCACATTTAATAAATGCCCCACTCTGAAACACTCCCAGTGATTGTAGCAGAAGCTTGTCTCTGTTTTTGCGTATCTGAACCAAACAGAGATTTGGCAGGTGAACTGTTTGTCTTCCGGGCTGGGGGCCTGTTTTGTTCAGTGCAGTGCTGAGGCAGGAAGGGGATGTGGGCATCTCCAGCAGCAGCTCCACGGGATGGATTTGTGTGGATTCAGGTCTGCCTTTGTCTCACCCTGTGCTCATTCCCTTACATAAGCTCTGCTGTGGCACTCTGGGGTCCTGTAGGTGTGTACATTGGTTTATAACAAACCATCCCTGAGCTTCTCTGTCATCCGTTTTTGTTTTTTTTTTTTTTTTCACCCACGAAGTAGCTGTACAATTTAAAGGCACATCAGTACAAGGAAATAACAGGACTGGAGACATGCAGTGCTGCTTCTCAGAGATAGTCTTGGCAGGGTTATTGCTTGATAATCTTATTAGATAAGTCTCCTCCTTATGCACCAGATCATCCTTGGAGGGTTTGATGTCACCTCAGCAGCTGAGAACCTCCTCAGCCTGTCTTTGATATGTGGTGCAGACAGCAAAATGTCATGTGAGGGTTATTTCTTGGGAGTGTTGTAAAGGAGCCCTTTGTAAACTGAGGTGTAACCATTCAGTTGTATCCTGTGCTCAGTGGGTATAAATCAGGCCTTTTCCTTCTCTGGCCAGCAAACTGTAATTCCTTTAAATTCTGCCTGGGAAAGTCCTCACAGCCAGAAACATCCTCAGCTTTTTCATTTGATACAGGATTTTTGGTGATACAGGAACGGGTGCTCTTGGTACAGAGTTGTTTAAAAGTACAGAGATGGTCTCCAGTTTAAATGTTAATTTTTTTTTGCAAATCATTGGTTAGTAAGCTTAAAACCTCCTGGCAATAATTTCCAGAGGGATTACACAGATGAGTTAGCTTTCCTTCAGTCAGGAATTGCTTCTGAGTAATGCTTGTATTCCCTAGCATCCCTTCTCCCCTTCCCAATGACTGACATCCAGACAGCTCTGATTGTCAGGAGAACTTGTGTTTGACTTTGCAGCTGAAATGTGTCTTAACACTCAGGCGCTTTTCCTCCTTTCCCCTCAGAAGGCTCTAAGAACTCTGTGAATTCCCAGATTTCAGCTCTGGCCTGAGGGTTGGACTGTGCGGCCAGGGGCAGTGGTGCTTGTGAGTCACTCCCTCCGCGGGACACATGCCATGGACACATTCCTGCCACACAGATCCTGCTACAAAAGACAACTCTGTCCTCACTTCTCCCAGCTGGGATTTCTCAGGGTGTCCACTGAGAAAGTGGAAGGAAAAGCCTGTGTGTCAGAGCACACGTTGTGGAGCAAACTTGAGGGCCTGGAGGCTGTCAAAAGTCAGGATAAAGGAGCACTGAGGATCCCAGCCTTGTCCTGATGTTTTGTGTCAGTCTGTGACAGGGTGAGTGTGCAGTGATGAGTTCACCAAGCAGGGAAGGGCATCGTGAACACCCCCATTCTTGTGAAAATGTATAAAGAGAGATCCTCTTTAAAGAGACTTTTGTGTGGACATAGAGGTACTTGATTATTGAGAAGTAACAAGATACCAGAAATCCTTACATCAACTCAGGGAGTGGGTGGGAGGCCCTGCTAATCTGGCAGTGGACAGCACTGGGACAGGATTAGCGTGCTGAGAAGTTGGTAATCATCCCCCTCCCAGCCTGGGGTGACTCATGGCACTGTCTGGTCCTCCCATGGCTATCCTGACCTCATCTTGGGCATGGAAAGGGTTCTTTATTCGAGGAGCTAGCCTGTCTTGGAATGGGGAGAGCAGAGAAGTCGTCAGTTCTCTGGTTGTGGATTTTTGAAGGCTGAGTTGTCCCTTCCAGAATCTGTGTTTGGAAGAATCTAACTGGGGAGTTCCTTGAACTCCAAGCTAAACAGTAAGCTGTGTACTCTGGGAAGTGACTGTTGGACTCTAAAGTTTGATTTTTTTAAAGTGTTCACTAGCTCAAAGGGACAAAAAAACAAAAAAAGCCCTGGACTGTTATTTTCTCACCAGTGTGTGTTCAGATTGTGTTTAAATGAAACATTTCTTGTGATGTGACAAACACAAGGCCTGCAAGCTTTTGTAACAATGCCTGCATCAATCCCAGCTTCTGGCCGGGCTGGACACACCACTTAAAAATCCACAAGAACGACTTTTAAGGCTGGCTAACTGTACTTGGCAGTAATTGGATTTGTTGTCTTGTTTTGGTAGATGTTCTCTTTTCCCAGTGAAATGAGCAGTGCAGTTCTGTAAAGCCTGAACTGGACAGCGTGGGAGAAAACAAGGTGGTTTTTGTCTGCCAGGGGAGGCACTTCGTTTGTCTAAGACAACAAAATTTAATTAAGGTGGTGGTTGGTTGCAAATTGATGGTTCATGGAAAAATACTTTACATCTGTATTTGTTATCCATCTAATTTGATTTTTATCTTCAAAGTTCTTGGTAAATAACCCGTAACAAACGGCTTATTGTCCTAATCAGGTTGGGGTTTTTTTCCCCTGCATATTCTTCAGTGTGGAATAATATAGTTTTAGTCTTAAAATAGATGCTAGGTACTCCCTTGTGGTATCAAGAGTTTGTGCATATTTTAACAGTAAAAACACCCAAACCCAAAATTGTTGTGTTGTCTTCACAGGAGTTTCCATAGAGGTTTGACTTCAGGAGCTTTAAATCCTTAATTTGGAATATTTTTTCCCTAAAAAAAAAGAAAGCTAACAGTTGATTTTTTTAAACTTGCTCTGAGTAGCTTGGGGTTTTTAATTCAGTCAAATTCATTTGTGGCACAACCTGGATTTTTAGGGTGTTTGCTTCTGCTGAAGTGAAAAACATAAGCTAAACTGCCGTTAATTACAAACATCTTTGTGTGGGAATTCTCTGAGAGCTCAGACTTATTCCTTGTATTGTTGGCCAGACAAAGGGCAAGGAACTCACCCGAGGAAAGGAAATGACTGAGTTCTGCACACTGAATCTCCATATTAGGTATAAACTAAATATAGGCGTGTAATCCAGGAGTGAAGTCATATCTGTATATTTTCCCGAAAGAGCTAATGGGATCAGTCACTGCTACTGGACCAGCCTCAGAGTTTTTTGGCTCTCTTGGAGCTTTACTATTTTGGCTGGACTTTGCTGCTCTGTCCTTTGGAGAGCTGCTTTTCTGAAATAGAGGAAATGGCTTTTTTTACGTGGTTTTATCTAATAATAAAATCAAAGCAAGCCTAAGGAGCTTTCTGTGGCTTTTCAGGGTGCTGCATTAGGTGTCCTGGTGAGACACAGTGTTCTGGAGCTCAGGGAGATAAGGACAGAGGAAAAACTCAGATCCCATCTCCCAGGGAAGGGGGAATTCAGTCAGGGATGTGCCTCTGAGTTGTGCATTGCTTGTGTTGGACAGAGCCAGCCTTCCCCAAACCCTTCATTCTGAAATAAAAACTCCAGCCCCACTTTTGGTGTCAGATAATGTTTTTCCTTCCCAGAGCTTCTGAATGTGCTGTTAGCAGGGGAACAGGTTCAGGACTGGTTTTTGAGAGGCTGCTGAGAATTTGGGCAGTTTCTCTCTTCACTGACACCTCCTTCTGTGGCACTGCTGCTCACAGCCCAGGCTGCAGGCAGCTGTGGTTTTAGCAGCACATCCTGTGTTTTGCCAGCCTTTGAAGCTCCCAGCTGGTGCCTTTTGGGCTGGGATTTTGACATGAAACTCCTCTGGGTGTTGCTGCTCCTGGGAGAGTTCAGTCCAACTCATCTGGGCTGGAATGACCTGGAGGAGGAGGAGCAGCCCAGGGTAAAGCTGGAGCATCTCTTGGTTGTTCTCTCTGCTCATCTGCCCAGCCCCTGGCTCATCGCTCTCCAAATGAGGTTATAAAATACCACAAACGCAGCTCTGTCTTTTCCTGTCCCACGGAAGTGCTGCTCACTCAGAGGTTTATTTGTAGAGCTCTGAAATGTCACAGATACAGATTTGAGTCAGTTCTGAGCCCCAATGACAGAGTTTGCAGTTCCTTCCTCTCACTTTGGTGCTTCATGATTTGGTGGGGGAGGTTTGGAAATGGGTCTCTTGGGCTGTAGCCAAGGCACACACTGTACTTCAACAAATTTAATAAGTCCAGGGAGAGAGAATCACTGTCATGAACAATTCCTGCTCTAGGTTTGTGTGCTAGAGACCCACAGGCAACTTTCAGGCAGTGTAAAAGAAACCCTCAGTGCGGCAGAGTTAATTGTCTGCTTAGTTTCCTACCAGAATATTGTGTCAAGATGTTACCCAGCACATTTTAGTCAGTGTGGCCCTGCTGATAGTGTGGGGTTTGTTCAACACGAGCTCTCTGTTCAAGGTATTGCCGCAGCAGAGATGCCAGGCTTGTGCCATTAGTGAATAATTGGATTTTCCTGTGCCAGGGCAGGAAGTGTCCTGAGTCTGTCCACAATAAACCTAGGGTTTTGTGTTCCTGTCATTAAGGTCATTTCTTCACTGAAGAAAATGGTGATTTGTATTTAAAGCAGGTTTGGGACTCTCCATCTGATTCTCCCAAAGGATGGGCATGGAGTAATTCCTGTTCTCCAGAGGACAGAAGCACTTAATTAAATTCTGCTGAATTGGGAATTTGCTTCCATAAATCATGAGAATCCCACAGCATTTTCCAAAAGCTTTTCAGTGAGAACTGGATAGCAATGAGCAGGAGCTGCAGGAAAGTGTGCAGGGCGAGTCTGCTCATTATTTTCTTGGGAACAGCATCACAGGGCTAAAAACAGCATCATCCTAAAATGGTCAGTGGTTGTTCCAGTCCCGTGTGTGACACAGTGGGGACTTATCAGAAAGGTGATGACTTAAGAGGCAGCTCGGGTGGGCTGACAAACATTCCTTTCCCTGCTGAAAGAGGATCTCAAGTCAACTCAGGGACTCGAGTTAATTATTTTGAAGTGTTTTTTGAGTTTAAAGGAATTTCAGCTGAAGTGGAACTTGGGTTGGTTACAGATGGTGATAGGGGTCATGCAAGGCACTGGTAACTCAGGTTGGTTTTGCCCTGGGTGTGTTAATGTCAGTCAGCATATAGCAAATACACACTAATTATCTTGGGTTAATTCTCTTAGAGAATTCCAGGTGTGAGCACTGACCTGATGCTTTTTGTTTCCCATTTTCCTCTGTTTTTCTCAAAGGAATGGCTATTTAAAGTATCAGTGACAACCTAACTTGTTCACTAGAGCTAAATTCGGGCAGGGTGTGGTGGTTGTGACTTGAGAGTTTACCTTCACACAGTGTTACCAAATTAAATATTCACTTTCAAAAGGCATTTCTGCTATCCTGAACCCTCTGCAGGATGTGCTGTTGGCTTTTTCTCCCTGATTCCCACCTTTCCTGGTGGCAGGGAAGTTTCTCGGTCTGTCAGCCCCATTTTTGTGCCACCCTTGTGCTGGAATGTTCTGTCCATCTGTGCTCTGCCTGGTGGCACAAGGAAAAGCTCTGCCCTGGAGGTGGTGGCCCCAGCTGTGCCCTGTCCTGGGGAGGCAGAGGTGACAGGAGGAAGTGTCCCTGTCCTTGTCACTCACATTAAATCTGGTTGAACCGGATTTAGTCAGGGCCTGACTCTGCCCTGCTCCCCGACCTGTTCCTCCCCTAAAAACACAAACCAACTCCCTTCTCAAACTGCAGGTCTGGGAGGTGACGAGGAGTGGAGCACTTGCAGATAAGCTTTTCCAGCCCTGCACCTCGCTACCTTATCACTTGCTTTGCTCTTTGAATAAGAGGAGGACATCAATATTCATCAATATTTGAGCCTTTAGGGTCTGCTTTTGTTTGCAGAGTGAGTGTGTGCACAGAGCATCCCCGAGGCTCATCCATCCACTGCCCAGGCACACGGGAACAGTTGGAATAATGGCACTGTGGGGAGTATTTGCTGCATCCATTACTGTCACTCCTTCCATGGGTGTAGTTCTTTCCATCTTATCTGAAAACTCCCTCAGTCAGCACCACGGAATTCTGTCTGTTCAGCTCAGCAAGGTGAAGGTCCAAGGATTTGGGCTGATGCAGCCAGACCCTTTCCATGTGTGGAGCATCAAACCATTCCTTTCTGTATCCTCTGTTCCTTCATCTCAGACCTTGCAATTGCTGCAGGTTTTTCACTTGAATCGCTGTGTTAGCTCACCTGAAACCATTTCCTCTCAAAACAGTAATCCTTAAAGGATTATTATTAATTACTCAGTTTTGGAATGAGCTTACTGCTCATTAAACATGCAAAATTGATTGTTATCTGCTGGTTTGAGGCAATGGCTTTGCATCATGCTGGGTTGCTCGTGCAGTTTTCTCAGCAGGTTTGGTTTTCATTGTTAGAACTCGAGACATATTTCACAATTACTGAGTTCAGAATTTGAACACACTCTCTCATTTATTTTCATTTTCCCCCAATCTCTTTATTGG
>VYZR01070702.1:14668-25196 GCA_013400675.1 Oxylabes madagascariensis
TCACTGTGATGATGAAAGAATTGGCCAGGCTTTGAGAATTGCACTGATGAAAATCACTCTTGGAAGAACTCTAATAATAATAATAAGAATAAGCAAAATCCATTGAAACTCATCTACTAAAAAGTACATGTCAGGATAATCTGACATATTTGGCCGCTTTAAGCACTGAACCAGTTCTCAGAGGATTGAATTTTATAACAAAGGTTTCCAGTGCCTCATTCTAGCCCAGTGAAAACTAAAATTTTCCAACTCAGCAATGCATCCTTCATTGTCAGAGCGATGATGAGATGTGTGCTATCACTGGGGAGCTCACTGCTGCTTTCTAACAGGCCTTTGTTGTGCTAGGACAAAGACTGATTGATAAATTGCCTATAAAAAGTGGCTCTGGGATATTATTTAATTGTCAGTGAAGTCTCTATGTACTCACAGTTATGTCTTTCCTCACAACACCTGCAGCACAATCAATTCTCAGTTCCTGGCTGCAGTTGGCTCCCTGGAGCACTGCACAGGGAGAGATAGAGGCACTGAACTGGAAGATGACTCCAATTAATTAGCCATGCCTTGGAGAAGAAAGCAAAAAGAATAATAAAGAGCAAAGCACAGCACTGACATTGGAAAAGTGCCATCAGAAGGTGTGGCTGCTCAGAGGGGGATGTTCAGCTGCCAGGGGCAGCTGCAGCATTGTCAGTGTCAAAGAGAGCTGAAATATTGTTCTGTACATCTTTGGAGCAGCTAGAGGACATGACAAGTAAAAACTTCACAAATGTGGCAATTTCAGTTGTACTGAGAGTGTGTTTAACTAAAGATGTGTTTAACTAAAGATGTTGCAGTGTTTGTGAGGTGAGCCCTACCCAATTAATGCTCTGTTCTGTCCTGCAGGCTGGCAGTGATGGTGAGAGCATAGGAAACTGTCCCTTCTCCCAGAGGCTCTTCATGATCCTGTGGCTGAAGGGAGTCGTGTTCAGCGTCACAACAGTGGACCTGAAGAGGTAAGAAATATTTGATTTATTGGACCAGCAGGAGTTCAGCACCCTTGGTGGAACAAAGCTTTGGCCAGAGCTTTTATGGCTTACAGGCTGGTTTTCTGAAATTAAAATCTGTCCTAATACATGACTGAGACAACCTGGATGTAAATGGTGCATTCTTTGATGGTTTAACAAAAAATAATGGGTCTGGGAAGTTCTTTTGAATTTGTACAACTCACACAAAGTCTTTTAGAACTGAATATTGACTCTTCCTTGTCTGACTTCACATTAAGATCCCCAAAGTGGGGACAGATGGACATTTTTAGTCAACCACCCTCTGGTCAAATCTCCAGTGATGGGTAATTGTCACAAACAATGTGCAGCCTCCTCCTTTTCTTAACATTTTAAAGATAATTTTGGTTATTGTGCAATAATAATGAAAATACCTGCCCATGAGGTAAATCCAAGTGAAATGGGTAGGAATAAAATGTGGAATATTCTGGCTTTGTTCAGTGTCAGCCGGATGAGTCCTGATGCTGTCACCTAAATTGCAACTGCTCGTCTCTGAAATGAGTACCTTGGTGGTTAAAACCAGAGAGAAGTGAATGCAGGAGCCCTAATTTCCTCAGGCTGGGCATTTCTTTTTTATGAAAGTGCTAAATTCAGCAGGGGCCTTGTGTTTGCTTTGGGAGGGAAGTCATGTTTTCCCAGCACTGATGGAAAACTCTGTTGGTCACAGCTCTGCAGAGAGGGGAGGCTGGCAGTGCCTCCAAACCTGAATTTCAGGAATAAAGCCAACAGAAACACAGTGTTCTGCACTGAATCCAACATAGAAAGGAGAAATCACCCTGCTGGGCTTCACCTCTTGTGGTTTTTTGGAGGGAGGTGACTTTTTGGGTATTAAAAATCACTGGAGTTGCCGCTTCAGTGCTGGCAAGGAGTGTTAAAGACTTCCATGTGTGGTGAGGGGCAGAAAGCAGCTTTTGTCAGCTCTGGGTGCACTTGGAGCTGCTCAAAGAGCCCTTCTGGCCAGTGTGGGATTTCCCTGCAAATATTGGTGCTGCCAGCCCCATAAACCAAATGTGTCACATCTTCCAGCGAGCTCTGCCTGTGGTTTGTGCAAACTCAGGAGCAGAACTTGTGCTTGTGGGCTCTTGGTAGTTTGGGATTTCCTTTTCCTTTAATGATGGGGTTGTTTAACCTATTGCAGTTACTGGGGTGGGCAGGAGGAGGAGGTGGACAGAGATATTTTAGGCTTGGAAGGATTTTTTACTGCTGAACCAGTTAAGTTATCATTAAAATGCCAAATATTCCTGATGAATTGGCTTTATTTTGTGTCCCCTTGGCAACTTGGAGTTAATTGGATGGGGGAATGGGATGTAAGACTAACTTTTAGCGTATAAATTGGTTGCAGATGTTTAAAGTTGACCTTCCTTACACAAGGAAAGCTTTCTTTCAGGTTTTTTATTTTTTCTGTTGAGGAGGGGAAAACACAAAATAAGTGCAAAATTAAAGATCTGCAGGGGAATAGGTCAAATAAACCACCTTTGTGTTGTGCTCTGAAGGGGTTCTCTGGAAAAGGAAACAAAGTGAAGCTAATTCAGGTTGGAACAGGTATTGATACAAACTTAATTCCTTTTAGACTTTATTTAAATGTCCATAAATACAACTTCAGCACTGTGGATTCATCAATACCCATTGGCAGATGTTCCTTGCAGAACATCACACCCAGCTAAGTGCTTAATGGGAAATGTTTGATATCACACAGAGCTGTTTTCCCTTGTTATCACTACCAGAATGATAAGAGATGTTAGGTGGTGCCTTAATATTGCCACAAGAAACTGCTTTTATGAGCACGTTATCCAAGCCAATGATCTCCTCTGCTCTTTGTTCCTGTTAGACACAAACTCGGAGAGCAGGGCAGGAATTGTTTTAAACAACTGAATTTCTTCTGTTGGCCAAAAGCAGAAAAAAGGCTTTGCTTGCCTCTGCCTCATAACGTCAGTGCTGCACAACAGCAGGGCCAGTTCTGTCTGTCAGTGAGGCTGAAAAGGTCGTGGTTGGGTACAAAAGTTCACAAGTGAGGGACTTGAGACACAGGAAAATCTGAGCCTGCTTTGCCTGGCTCTGCCGTGCGTTTTCCCCTCCATGAGGGCACTGTGCTAACAAAGGCACATTCTGCAGTTCTCAGCTCTGCTCTCAACACACAAAATATGCACATAGGCAAAGGAGGAGGGCAGTCCCACCCTCTGCAAGGAATCAGGCATTTCTTCCCTCTCTTTGGGCACACAGAGGCTTCATTCTTCCCTTCTGGGCAGCAGCATTTCAGTGCTCAGAGCTCTGGCTTGTTCTGGGGGCCGGAGCAGAGCTGCAGTGCACAAACCATTTGTTGGGCTTGGAACAACACTCAGGGCCAGCTTGCCTTCAGCTGAGTGCTGAAATCCTGTTTGAAGCACCTTCATTTGGAGTTTTTGCAGTTCCTTTGACAGGCAAAGCTTAAATAACGATATGAAATATTAAAATTAAATATTAAAGACCACACAGAGGTGAATCAAACTTCAGCAGTGTGAAATACTGCTGAGGAACTGGGGTTTTAGTGCTGACTTTTCCCCATGTTACTCTTCAGATCTTCATTGCAGTATTTGTGTAATTTATAAATGTATTACATTTGGGGGCTGAATTTTGTCTGCTCTACAAGAAATAATTTGCATGTTAATTACTATTCTGGTTTGTGGCACAGCCATGAGGTGTTTACACCTTAATTCTGGAGGTAATGATGGCCAGATAATTAACGTGGCCCTCCCTCCCAAGCCCCTGGTAAACTTTGGGGTAGGCACAAACCATTTTGGAATTATTTGGAGTGGTTACAGAAGGGGTTTTTTTGTTTGGTTTTGGTTTGTTTTTTAAGCTCTCCGGCTTTATCTCTGAAGTAAAACTGTTACATTAATTGCCTTCTTGTTTGACTGTTAGGGGAATTTGTACTCTGAGCCTTTTAAGGCTGTTCCTGTGTGCTCGTGCTCCAAGGGCTGTGCTAAAGCTGGGCTTGTTTAGAATCTCCTGGCAGGAGCAGCAAACTGGAAGTCTATCCCTGAGTTATGTTTGGATTTGGGCTGTGGGATCTTAATCTCTGCTCTCTTTCTCTTGAAAGATCCAGGTGGTCTGACTGGATGAATAAAGTGCTCTGAGATGCACTCTGGTTCTTTGGAAAACTTTTTTTTTTGGTTACTTCCTTGGAATGATCTGTTTTTGAGCTAAAGTTTGCCTTTGATAGTATCCCTGCAGATCCGGTGGTCTTGCCCCTGTTTGTTTTTCAAATAACATTCCTTTTGAGGAATTTTATCTGGCCAACATGGGGAACTGGAAAGGAGCCACGATGACTTCCTGTAATTGTTGGGAGTTACAAAGCTGTATTTAAATGAAGTGTTAAGCTACTTAAAGCATTACCCGATGACAGACTTTAAAAAGTGAGAGAGTGGTGGCAACTTTTAGTGAGAAATAACTTCTCGGAAGCTTAAATATTGAAAAAGAGTTGAATTCTTGTATTCATAAGGTTTCCATCCCCTGGATTAAAGCAGGGTGTGGAGTATTCTAAAGTATGAAAGTCACTTTTCTCATTCAGTCTTACAACTAAGCACACTTTGGCTCCAAAAAGGGGCAGCAGTGGGCAGGACATGAAATTCTGGCAGGGGCTCTTAATTGTGCAATAAATGGAAAACAAGACAGACTTGTAAGCTGGGCTCAGTTTGAAGTCCAGCTGCTCTCTCTGAGCACGCTGCTTTCTCATGCTGCCCTGCAGGACTGGGTTTGTGGATGTTACCACTTCAGTTTCCCTGTCTGGTGTTGTCAGGAGGATTTCTCGAACTGCAGTTCCAGTTTCCCGTAAATCCAGTTCCTGCATGCCTGCAGCTGGCTCAGGAACGTGGCCACGCTGGACAAGGCTCAGTCCCAGTTCAGGGTTATGGTCCAGGCTGGATTTGTTCCCACAGGAACCCAGGGACAGCTTTACCTTGGCAGAGTTTTCAGCTGGGCCAGTGTTTGTTGTTGCTGGGCCAGCAGGAAGAGGTGGCCAGGCTACTCTGCTCTGCCCTGCCTGAAATGTTAGTTAGAAATAGAGTTAGAAATGGCTGAGTATTTCAGCTTTTTGCTGTTTCTCTCATGTCTAATCCAAATGTGGGGATTCCTCTCCCAGGTGTGCTGCTCTTGTTTGTAAATACCTTTTTTCACTGGGGGAAAATGAAGGATAATTTTAAACACGATGTTCAAGCATCTGTCAGCCGCCTGGAGCCAAACTCCCCGGGCACGTAATAAATGGTTTATACACTGGGCTGTATCAGAGTTGCTTCTTTCCAGAGCAGCTCTGTGTCAGGGGGGAGGATTAGCATAGATTATGCTATATATAAACTGTTCTGTAGGGCTGGGGAAAGAGGGAGAGTGTGTGGTGTGTGTATAGATATCCCTCTTGCAGTCAACAGTTTGAACATGTTGAACATACATGGAACATATTGATTTGAGAAGAAACAGAGCAAGAGGCAGGAGGAAATTGTTTTTAACTGTTTTAAATTAATTGTTAGCAGGTGTATTCAAAATGTTTAGTTGTAAACTTTTTAGAAAGCAAACTGGTGGTGTCTATTTAAAACTGAGGATGTGAAAACCTCAGCAGTGCTTTTGTGGTTGTAGCAATGAAATTTTGACCACTGCTTACTCTTTTTGTGTTTGCATCTCACCCCAGGAAACCAGCAGACCTGCAGAATCTGGCTCCAGGCACTCACCCACCCTTCATCACATACAACGGGGAAGTGAGAACAGATGTGAACAAGATTGAAGAGTTCCTGGAAGATGTTCTGGCCCCACCCAAGTAAGTGTTAAACTGATAATTTGTCACCTCAGATAGGCACAGTTCTCACAGGGGATTTCTGCCCTAATTAAGATGTTCTTCAGCATCAGTAAACCGAAGACATGGAAGTTCTTGCTTGTCGTACCTTCCTCCCCTCAGCTCCCTCATCTTTATATCAAAAACTGTCTTCTCTTTAAGATTATTTTTAAATTATGCTTTGTATACCCCAGTCATCCTTTCTGCACTTTCAAACTCTTCCTTTTGGTGACAGGTACATTTGTGTCCAAATAATGCAAATGAAGATGAGTCTGCTGTACAAACCTTAGTCCTAAACTATAGTGAGAATGTGTTTTATTTAACTGTGTATTCAAACTTTCTCCAGCCACTTGGCTTTCTACTCCTCAGCTGGCAGGCAGATCCAGATACTGCTTTTAACAGACTGAACTGTTTTGTCTTTTTAGCATGGCAAAACTTCAGGTTTTTGTTGAAAGATGTGGAGTCCATAATTCTCTGGTGTTAATTGAGATGGAAAACCTTGTATTTTGCTTACAGATGGCCCTGGGCTGCCTCAGACACTCTGCTTGTACCAAATGTCTGACCCAGAAAGCAGCAATGTGCCTTGGTGTCCCTCTGGAGAGTGCTGGCTTTAAAAACCTTAGTGTGTGATATTACACTTCAGAAGCAAGCCTGGAAAAGCATAAATTAGTAACAAAGTGCCATTTTGTGCTAGTTAATAGATAATGAGCACCATCCTGCGAAATGTGCTGTAGATCTGCTCCTTGTTGCTTTTCAGGTACCTGAAACTCTCACCAAAGCATCCAGAATCCAACACTGCTGGAATGGATATATTTGCCAAATTTTCTGCATTTATCAAGAACTCTAGACCAGAAGCAAATGAAGGTGGGTCACTGGGGAAACAGTGCACTCCTGCTTTCCCTGTCTTGTGCTTTTCAGAGCAGCTTTGTGGGAATTGTCTCCCTGACAGATTCAGCTGCATGTTGGTGGACTCTTGAGAGTCTCATGAATTAAAATCTTATTTAGTGTCAAAGATTTCAACGTTTGAAAGAGAACTTCAGTTCAATCAGAATTTCAGTGGAGTGTGCATGGTTTGTGAATATCCTGACATTGGATCTTCTCTGTGCAACAGCCACTCAAAACTCTTGAGTGAAAGATAAATATTTCAACATCCAGAAGCAAATTTCAGGCAGAGTTTTTGTCATGCCCCAATGGTAGAATTTCTGTGCATCTGCTGGTCTTATTTCACCTCTCCAGGACTGAGAGCTCCCATTCAGAGTTCTGAGCTAAGCTTAGTTTGTGTCACTTCCATTAAAGGACTAAAACCTTTCTGTGTGGAGGGAAAACAGGAGATTTCACATGAGGGATCACTGAATGGTAAAGAACTCACAGCTGGGCCTTTAAGTAGTTCAGTACAAATCAATTTTGTCCTCGAAGTACTTAGAGGGAAAACCAAACTCAGGGAATCAGGATTCCTTTCTGCTGCATTTCAAAGGGAGAGATGCAAAATATTTGTGAACAGTTGGGAAATAAACGGGGATTTTATGGGGTGTGCTGCCCTCTGCTGCTGCATTCCATAAACCTGCTGTTGCATTCCATATCCTGCTGTATTCCAGCACCAGCCTGGGTTTGGTCAGGGCTGTTTGCTGAGCACGTGACATTAAACAGATTATGTTTAAATGTATATAAACCCCAGCATAGCTTAATTCTAATCAGTTTAAGCCAGTTAGGCACAGTCTTAAGAAACTGACATAAGCCACTTTTTAAACCAAAAATAAACCCTTGTGGACAGCCTTACAGTATTTTAAATTAGTGCAAACTCCTGTATTAGCCAACTTTTAAATAACCTGCGTGTGTGGGATATTTAAAGAGATTCTGATCCAGTTTCAGTGTTCTGGTGAGCAGTGCTGTGGCCACAAAAACTGACCAAGGGTTACAAACCCTTCAGCGTTTCTGGGCAGCACAGGGATGTGGGGTTTGTATTTCAGGTCTGGTACCAGTCTGAGTTTAATCCTTGTTTTGGAACCATCCCTTCCTGTGCAGCCTTAGAACGTGGCCTCTTGAAAACCCTGCAGAAGCTGGATGAGTACCTGAACTCCCCTCTGCCCGACGAGATCGATGAGAACAGCCTGGAGGATGTCACCGTTTCCACCCGCAAGTTCCTGGACGGCAACGAGATGACCTTGGCCGACTGCAACCTGCTGCCCAAGCTGCACATTGTCAAGGTCAGACCTGGGGGGTTTCAAGGGAAAATGCAGGAGGAAAATGTTCATGGTTTGTGACATTCCTGGGCACAGCTAATTTCGGCTGTCTGTAAGCTCAGCTGAACTGTTAACACCAGAAATTGTGCCAGGTTTGAGTCATTCCCAGGGGCTCTGAGCAGTTCAGTGCAGGTGTGAAGCTGTGGGCAGCTCGGGCAGCAGAGGATTGGAGTGGCAGGAGCCAAACCCCATTTCTCTGCACTGTCCCCGTGGTTTCAGGGAGCTGCAGAGCTCACAAGGAGGAGGAAGGTGAAGGTGAGGGGAGCAGGTAATGGCTGAAGTGGGTGTCTGCTCACTTCTGTAAGGGAAACTGCTCCAGAACAGTCAATGACATGGTGGGAAATACAGGGATAAAAAAAACCAAGCTGGAATCTTGGAAGAGGCAGCCTGGGATAACCACAGGAGTGCAGATGTGCCCACATCGGTGTGGTTTGATTCCTCTCCCTGCCTGCAGTGGTCTGTGTCAGTTCTGTACTGCAGATGGAGCCACAGGCTCAGTTTCTGCCTGGCTGCAGGAGAGCTTCCCTGGGTGAGGACAACCCCAGAGGGAGCCAGGCAGGAACAGCTCTGAGGAACAGCGAGGGCCAGGAGCATCCCTCAAGAACAGCCTCTGGAAACTCCAGGAGTCATTCCAAGTGTCCAAGTTGGAAGGATAACATCACAAGAGAGTGACAAGGGCTGGAAGGAATATTTAACTTAAGGATGTAAATTCATAACGTAATTCTTTGTTCCAGGTGGTGGCCAAAAAATACCGCAACTTCGAGATTCCCAAGGAGATGACAGGGATCTGGAGATACCTGACAAATGCTTACAGCAGGGATGAGTTCACCAACACCTGTCCTGGAGACAAGGAGATTGAAATAGCCTACAGTGATGTAGCCAAGAGACTCACCAAGTAATCAGCACTTGCAAAGGATGACGTCCTGCATATCCCGTAACAACGCTTCTAACAGACTGCTCTTTTCATATCCAATAGCAATTGTTTTGTGCATGAACTCGCAGTTACTCCAAGTCACAGTGGATAGACCAGGTACAGTAATTACCTAAAGTTTGCAGACTTAATTACAGGCTTGTTTTTCCTGACCTCCTCTCACAGCCTTTGAATATGATCGATGCAGTCGTGTTCCCGTCGCACTGGGGTGACTCTGGAATTCTTCAGTGTGAAGGGTTGTCTTGCCCCTGCTGCTTTTCTCTGTAAACATTTGGTCCATGATTTGTCCAGGAATTGGTTTAGGATCCTGTCTCACTGTATGGTACAAGGAATATTTATGTATTTTGGAATTTATTGCTTTTCCAGAAGATCAGAACACACCTGTCATACCTGTGACACACTGAACTGTACCTGCCTGTCTATCCTATTTACATAGAGAAGGGAACTTAGTATCCAAAAGAGCCATTTGCAAAATATTTGGCGATGTTTTGTTGGTTTGTTTTGTTGTATTTTTTTAAATCTCTTGGATTTGAAGTCACGATGATGGTTGAGAATGGACTCAATGTGAACCTTGGATTTGAATGACCTCAGCATCAGGGAAGTTTGAATCCGGGCCTGAGAGCTGGGGCAGGAAGCTCAAAGCTGATGTTTCTTGTGTCTTCAAGAGCTTGAGGACATTAAAAAACCTGCGTTGTCTGAATTTTGAGTTGCAGCAAGCAAATAATTGTCAGGATTTACCATCAGGAAACAGCAGAGTTGGAAGCTGCCCTCTGTTCACCTTAAGAATTGCAAGTGGCTTTCTTTTTGGTAGTTAAGAGCCTTTTTGTTTTGTATAGGTCTTTTTGGTGATTTTTACTTAAAAAATCTGTTCTGTCATAGCCCAAATCCATGGAAACTGTAGTGTCCTAACTCTGGGTGGGGAATAGCAGTGCAATGATTAGTGATGCAAAATGGACTGAGAGCCATGAAATGGGAACTTTTTAATGCCCTTTCTTCCCTGAAGAAAGCTAAAGTGACCTTTAAAGAGAACATTTGCCTTAAATGATAGTAGGGTTTGTTTTCCTGGAAGGAAATCTGGGAATTTTGTAAGGGAATGGTGGTGGAATCCAGTCCTTTCCATTGAATTTATCCCAATTGTTTCTGTGCACCTGGACTGCAGTTTTGCATCCTCATAATCATTGCACTACTATACTTAAATCTTTTTACAGCAACACTGAGGAATAGCACTACAATTTTTTTAAAAGCAATTTTCAAATGTTTCTAAACCAGGGAATAGTTTTCTTGTTTAAAATTAATGGTTTTGATGCACGAAATAAACTGCTAGGTTATTTTTAAAAGACCATCATAAACAACTCCAAAGAATTCTAGACTTATATGCCTATTTTTTTGTAAAGATACTTTTATATTTAACTGATTTTAGAAGCTGGAAAGTGCTATTCCTGCTAGGTTGTTCTTGGAATATTTAACATTCTGCAATAACATGGAAATGCTCACATAAACACTTTTATACACTAATTTTTTT
>VYZR01070705.1:0-28799 GCA_013400675.1 Oxylabes madagascariensis
TTTTATTTTCTTCTTTTTCTTTTCCCCTTTCAAACACCTTTGAATTCTTGGGTGTTCTGTGTCTGTATGGGCAAGGAACAGCTTGGAAACCAGGGTAAATGAGAGGGTGTTTTCTATATCTGTTTGTCAGCTGGGGAAATGCAGTAACTCTGTACTTCTGTTAATGAAAGCATTGAGGCAAATCCATAGGGAGGAGTAAAAGTAAGTATCTTTCCCCATCTCTTGTGAAGCTTTGCAGAAGCCTCAGTACTGCAAAATATAAAGAATGACTTTTAGTTACACAGGGCTTGTGTATTGTCTTAGAAGTAGTAGTAATGAGAGGAATGTCCACGTTGCCTTCCTGTACAAAAGGGGAGCACGGATGGGCACCAGATATATTCTTGAATGCTCTGTTTTGTATTAAATGGAGATAATTTTTGGCTTTTATGTGTATAAAATAGCCTAAGATTTTTCAAACAAAAATCTTGTGAGACAAAAAAGTCTGAGTAAATATTAAATGTAGGCTTTCCTTAGCAAACATTGTAAAGCCCAATTTAACTATTTTTAAAATTATTCTTTGCTGGGATTTTCAGGGATTGACTCCAGACCCTTCTGAGTTGAGGAACTGTTAGTAGCAAAAAAATATTTTGTCTCACACTTTAATTGCTGCTTTTTGTTTTTAAAATGCTTCACATTTAATTGTTTTTCTGCAAAATTATGGTGACCACTTCCATAGCTGTCAAGCTCAGATTATCATGAGTAGCTTTTAGGGTCAATGCTGGAAGAAATGAGTCTGTTGGGTTTCCCAAGTGTCGCAGCTTCTGCTAGAATCTCGTTCAGCCTGCAGGTGATTCCAGCCCATGGGCAGGACTGAGTTTTCCCTTGGAGGTGTTCTGTTCATGAGATCACTCTGTGGAACTGCAGGGAGCTGCTTCGTAGTAAAAATGAATAATATTCTGCCCACTTCTGGTCATATACAGGAAGGTTGTTGGCTCATAATGGGGCACACCAGTTCAGTGGCAGCGAGGCTGTGCCACTAAGGACGCTGTTAAGGGAAACCACCAAATAATTCTGTTGTGGTGTTTGGCTTTTTGAGCATTCTGCTTGTTTAAGGAAATAGACAAAAAAAAAAAAAAAAAAGGAAAAAAGAAGAAAGTTCTACTACATAAAATGGTACTTGGAGAACTGCAAGTCAGTGTTTGTATCAAGTGTGGAAGACTGACATTATTACTGGTAGTGTTCTGTTTTAAGGAATCTGTTGTACAGGATTTTCTTGCCAGGGAATTTGTATGGCATCCCTGTTTAGCAGTGAAAACTGACAATTTTGTGTACACTTTGCCCAGTGGAATATTCCAAAGTTGATTGTGATTAGGAGGATAAAGTAGGACAGAGTAACCTAACACTACATCTCACCTGGTGCTCCTATTGATAGGGAACCAAAAGCCCCGTTGCTTCCAACTGCCTCAGCAGGAAAGGTTTCCTTCAGGTAAGGCTCTGCTGAGACAAACAGCTCCCCTGTCTGATAAAAGTCAGGGGAGTCAAGGTGATGGAGCTGTGTTCTGTGGGGCAAGAAGTTTGGAAGCTGAAGACCTCATTGTTTATGCAATAGAAATGAATCTAAGAAATTAAGAAAACATCACCACTCCCAAGGAAATCTCACTGGTTGACATCTGAGGTGATTCCAGTTCAACTTTGATTCTTGCATAGTTTGTAGGGTTTGTGTTTATTCTGGTGTGAAGGAGGAGTCACACACTTCTGCATGGGAAAGTAGGGAAAATAATCTTGAAAAAGACATGGTGGTGTCTCTAACTGTGGAAAGCTGCGTCCATGTGCTGATGCTGTTGCAGGGATGTGCTGAGGTTCCCTGTGCTGCTCTGCTCAGGGCTCAGTGCCCAGCCCTGGCTGCGGGAGGTCACTGCCTTCCCCATGGATAAGGGAAAGTTTGGGCTCTTTGGCAGAAAATCTGACCAAGTGAGCTCTTTAAAGCTCTTTAAAGCTTTAGAGTGAGTTTGGCGTCTGCCATCCATCTAAAGGGAGTGTTTAACAGTGCAAAAATCTTCCACCATTTTGATAGTGAAGCAGTTTAAACCATCCTTACCCATTTTGGAGGAAGGCTGAAATGGATTTTTTTCAAACAAAATAAAAGTTCAGTAAAGCAGATGTTACTATTTATCTTCACTGTTTAACATTGTAAGTTATAGTAGGAATGTTGTGTGCTGCCATTTAAAACCTAAATAATTTGTTTATTTTGAGCGTTATTCCCAGGCTGGGGAAACTTCAACCTTTGTACCTTAAATACTCTTTGAAATTTAATCAGCTTGAAATTCCTAATGAGCACTAGTTTCATCTTCCCCTGAGAACTGCATTCTTCCTACACAGGAATAATTCAGATCACCAGTTGTCTTCCTGCAGTTTTCTTATAAATCTTTCTAATCTTGTACCCAGGAAGGTTGGAGTTTTCTTCATTTTATCATTTGCTGACTTTTTTTTAATAAGGCAAGCTCCACTTTCAGAGGTCAGTCAAAGTACCAAAAATGTTTAATTTTATGCCTTGTACAAAGAAGGGAAGTGATTGAACCAGAATGGAATGTTAAAAGAAGTCTGGATGCAGTGGAAAAAAGCACTGCCACTGGTTCTTCTGAAGTAGATAGTAAATGTATATAACTGTTCCTGTGACTGGAGAGTCCTGCCAGGAAGATACATTGTGTCTGAATAGTTTTATTCCAGAAGAATGTAGCTGAAAATAAGGCAGATGATTTAATGGCTCCAAGGCACGATGGCTTTGTACATTATCTGTGTATTTTGTGAATTATTCCTAAAATGGTATTCAAGTTGAGTCTTTTTTAATAAATCAAAGTCAAATACACATTTTAAAGTGCTTTGCGTGATAAACTCCATAAAAGAAACACTTTGAACAGCTTTTAAATACTTTCTACAGTGATTTGGAAAATCCTTCTTTCTCTGCAGCTCTCTAGTTCTACACTTGGTTATCAGCTTTTTCCTGCCCAGCGAGCGCTGCCCCGGCGGCAGCTGGAGTATTCCTGCTGGAGCCCTTGGCTCTGCAGGCTGTCCCTGGATGCTGGCACTGCTGTTGGTGCACCGAGGTGCTCTGGCACAGCAGCTGTGCTGTGCTCAGGGTGCCCGGGGTGTCGGGGTGTCCTGGGGCACGGCTGGGGGACGCGGATGCGCCTCCCGCCCTGAGCCCGGGGAGCCTTTGCTGCCCTGCCTGCCCTGGCCTCCCTGAGGGAGCGTGGCAGCCCCACTGCAGGGCAATATCCCAAAGGCACGTCGGTGCCAGCGCTGGCACTTCTGTCACACAGTGCCAGGGCTCAGCTTTGGGCACTGTGTGTGGGGTCGTGGGGCAAAAGGCTGCTGATGCCCTTTGCCGCTCTGCCTGCAGGGTGAACTCCTGGGCCCACTCCTACGTTTCATGCTAATGTTTTAAAATGATTCATGTTTTGTTGTTGCTGTTTTGGGTTTTTATCAGAAATTCACCCAGGTCTTTGTGCAGGTGGGTTTTGGTGTTGACTTGGTCCTTGTGATAATATGCTACTCCTATATTTGTTCGTGATTTTGCCAAGTAACTGAGCAAACTTGTCATTCATCAAGTGGTCAGAACTTGAGTAAAGAACTAAAAATGACTCAATATTAGTCTCGTGTCCCCTTCATTCATAGAAACTAATGCTCACTTACTCTTACTTTAAGTAAATGGTTAAATATTATATCTTACTTACGATCTGAAACATTGTTTTAATAAAAAAAGATCAGAGTTTAACATAGTTCCTTACCCCAAACAAAAAGGAAGAAGGGAGTTTGCCATGAGCTGTTCTATGTGCTTGAAACTGGTTTGTTTGTCTCCCACAGGTACTTGGGCGATGTTTCTTGACCGTGATGCAGGTCCACTTCCAATTCCTGTCACAAGCTTTGCAGAAAGTCCAGCCAGTGGCACACTCCTGCTTTGCTGAAGCTGTAGCTCAGGAGAGGAAGAATGTTAGTGGGACTGGAGCCTCAAATATAAGCCCCACAAATGAGCTGGAAGATGCAATAAGATCATGGAGAGGAGCAGCAGAGGTATGAAGGTCTTGCTGTAAGCACAGTAGATTTAGTAAAACCTAAAGTCAGCCTGGGTGTCCTAACAAAGGAAGAAAATACCTGATTTTAAAGACACGCTGCATTTGAAGGGGGGAACGTGGCACAGTTGGTTTCAGACACTAAAACTCATTTTACTCATGTGATGATTGGACTGTCTTTGCCCTTTGTGAAGTTTCCTTTGCGATAGGATTGTACATAAGGAGCACACAAGCAGTGTGAACAGATTTTTGTTATTAATAATGAACTACCAGTGTTCAAATAGGGCAGACAAAGGGAATTAAAAAGAAAAAACTCAACGAGTCTTTGTGAAAACAGAGCAAAATCTTGATAAAAAATAAATCTAGATAATGTCTATTTCTCTCAAATTTTGAGCACAAATTCTATTCTATACTTTTAAATCTTTGTGGTAATGTTTAACGCTTTTGTCTTCATGCTGTTAAGCTTGATGTTGCTTGATCATCCATTGTTGGAATGCGACCCATGTTACTTAAATGTGCCACTCTCTGGACTTGTACTTTCCCAAACACCTGTCAGCTGTGGAATCCTTACTTTGCCAGCCGAAACGTACTTTATAAAGACGTTCAGTTTTATGAGGTTTTTCTGCTTTCCCTGGCACTATTGAAGTCGGGAGACTGATAGATCAGAATGGATTCAGACACAGAGTGTGTATTTTCCCTAAATGCAGATGACTTGGAGCATGTGCTTTTGCAGTCTTACTTGGCCCACATGGCTTGTTAGTCATCCTGACTGGAAATCTCATCAAGGTCTCCATTTATGACTAACATCTGCAAGGTACAGGAAAGCAAATGAGCTACATGCATGCAGAGGGATTATGTGTGATTTTTACTGCAGCATAAATTTATTTCATTGGATAAAGTAGAGATTTGGGAGTGCTTTAGGTGTATTACAGATAATTGTAACAGGTCTAATCCTGGTATAGCTGTATTTCTTTGGCATAAAAGTAGTTAAATTTGTGTAATATACTTAGCTTCTTAAAACTACTACAAAAATTTCTAGAAATGCCCTGCAATTGCTATCAAATTTGTTTAAACTGTGGTTAAAATTAAACTTGGCTTCACAGAATCAAGGACCTTAACTTTATTTTTACCTTTTGAGCAACCCACTTCACCTATTTCTGTTTTTCAGAAATGCAAAACCCATATTTCAAAATAGTTTTGTACAAGCATTATACTAATCAAATCCTGTATTAAACATACATGTGGAGGAGAGAGATAAAATACAGATTCTCCATAGTTCCAAAATAACAATAGAGGAAACTTCTCAATTTTTATGATTGACTGAAATAACTGATTTGGAGTATTTGTGTGAGGTATTAGGATATCATAAGAAAAATATGGGGTTTCTAAATAAATAAAATCTCTCTCTCATAACTGTAGCTAGATTAATATAAATAATTTTGATAGAAGGGGGACATGAAATACTGAAATCTTTGCCAATTTTTACTTTGGAGTGGAAGGTAATCCATTGTTTTCCTGTAAAATCAGCCTCTCTGGCAGGGGAACACTGCTGCTTCAGAATGAAGTTTAAGGTGATACTTTGTCAGTAGCTCAAAACTGGTTTTGCTCTTTAAGATTTACTTTGGGAAATGCAGTAATTCTATATGTGAGGTGAGCCCATGTCTGTCCATTGGCTGTAGTACCCGAACCCCCCAGTTTGGACATCCTGCTTTACAGCAAGACTCCTTCCTAGACTGGAAAATAACCCACATCTATTTGCTTTACCCTGCTCAGTGATGTAGGATTTTACAGCTAAAAGTAGATTTTTGGCTTACTTGTTATTTTTCAAAATCATATTACACAAAGCTATTTTCTTGCTGTGCTAAGTTGATTGTAGCATTGTGCGGCTCTTCTCAAATTGCACGACGGTAATCACCCGTACTTTTATGAAATGTATCATCCTATGAACACGGGAGTGCTTGTACACATGATGTACCATATTTTCTGTTTATGTTGGAGTTATGAGTCCGTCCTCAGGTAACCACAGCCATGGTGTGGTCTGTGCAACAGGATCCCTGGTCCTGAGAGGGGGCTGAAATAGTAACAGCAAACAATGCTGAACCCAAGTACTGGCCAACACCCTTGTGCTGTCCAGGTTACGTCAGAGTTCTGCTTCCAAAGTAGCAGTAGAAGTTGAGTAAGTTATAATAAAGTCTCCTTCAGATCCTTTCCCCCAGGTACTGCTTCTCATCTGTAGAAGATTTTAAAGTCTGTGAGCTTTTTTCCTCTTTTTTGAAATTTAATTCAACTTGACCTGGTATAATGCTGACCCTCCTTACCCTGGCTTTTTATTTTACGTTACAGGCCACATCTCGACTGCGAGAAAGAGGCTGTGATGGATGTTTGGCAGGAATTGAAGTTCAGCAACTTTTCTGCTCACAGAGTGTGGCCATCCCTGAACATCAGCTCAAAGAGCTAAACATGAAAATTGACAGTGCTTTGCAGGTGGTTTTTCAAGTCTGCTGCTTTCATGTGCATGTAGTACAGTCAGTGGGTCAAGGAGTGAAATAGGGAAGGAGTGTGTTCCTGCAGAATTGTGTACCACAGAGAGCTCAGAGGTATTTGGGAATTACAGCTTTGGAATCTTACCTGATAAATGTGTGTATGCTACAGAACTGAGTGGGGTAAATCCTTGTACCAATCCCTGTCTGTACCCAGACACAGTGACCGCGTGCTTGTTTCCTTGCTGATATGCCTGTGCTATCTCAACTTTCTGTTTAATGTCAGGCTTACAAAGTGGCTCTGGAGAGCTTGGGTCATTGTGAATATGCAATGAAGGCTGGCTTCCACTTGAACCCAAAAGCAATTGAAGCAAGTCTTCAGGTAGGATCTGCTAAACCTGATCTCTTTCATCCCTCCTCATCTTGAAAATGGGTCCTTGCGATACACAAACATTTGGACCCGTATTAGGATTTTCTAGTGTCTTTGTTTCTTCTGTTTGATCTGTTCTCCTGTACTTCAGGGCTGTTGCAGTGAAGCTGAAGCCCAGCAAACAGGAAGGAGACAGACTCCACCTCAGCCCATTCAGTGTGAGCTGCCCACTGTCCCTGTCCAGATTGGATCCCATTTTCTGAAAGGAATCTCCTTCAATGAGTCTGCAGCAGAAAACCTGAAGCTGAAAACGGTAATATCTCCTAATTAACCACAGAAGTAAAGATGGGGGGAGAAAGAGCAGAATTCAGTAAAATGTAGAGAACAACAGTTATAGAAGTTCTGTGCTAAACCTGTGTTTAAAAGTGGTTTTTGTCAGCCTGGCTTCCTGTGGAAACACAATGTTGATAGCATTGTAGGGCCTGTTTCTGATAACATTTTGACCACCTGAGCAATTTTGGTCTAATCTGAGAGAAGCACAGGCTTAGAGATCTAGGAGGCAGTGAAGCATCTGTGAACTTTCTGAAAATAGATGTGTTAGGTATGAAGAAGTACAGAGGAAAGTGAGCCCGTAAAGATTCCCCAGCCAGGTGATGCATGTCAGAGCCTTCATCTTCTTACCTACCCAAATAAGTCAGCCCAGCCTGGTGCTAAGGGAGGTACTTGAAAAAAAACAACTTTGTAACAGAGTTCCTTTTGCTGTCATCCTACAAACTGGAATAAATTTTCTAAAAAAAGTTCTTTAAAAAGAGTTTTAAATTATGGAGACATTAATTGTAGTTTGGGTATAAACAAATGGAAAATATGTCCATTCAGAAGTAATTTGGGCAATTTTAATCAGCATTTCCACTTTTTTTTTTGATAAACCCAGTTCCTTGCTCCTTAAAGAGCTGAAATAATAAGTTGCTCAAAATGCTGCTTTTCTGTTGCCTTTGCAATGTTTTTTTAGTTTTGATTAAACTGGTTTGCAAGAATATAAGCAGAAATACTGCTTATGCCTTTGGAGCAGTATTGTGTTCCAAACAGCAGAGACGATCTTCCATATTTGTGTTCTGCAGTGGAACTCTCCTAGTTATATAAGACTGTTCAGATGTTGCAGACATTATAGCTGTTTGAAAAGCATGTAGAACAATGACAAGTCCATCTGGAAGCATTGGTGGTACCATTTGTGAATCATGTGTTGGGTAGGACAGAGTGTTTATTATTTTTCCAGCACACAATGCTGCAGTTGATCAAGGAAGCCGGATGCCATAATGGACTCACACCCCGGGACGACTCTCCCGTGACTGAAGTACTGAACCAGGTCTGCCCTTCCACGTGGAGAGGAGCCTGCAAAACTGCTGTGCAGCTGTTGTTTGGCCAGGCTGGACTGGTAGGTAATTACCAATAGTCTTAGGAAAACAAAGGTTATGTAAACACCCTGAAGAGAAACTAGATATTTTGGAGTTTAGAAATTAATTTGCAGTGTCTTATTCTGTGTTGCTCTATTTTTAGTGCTGCAGTAAACTTCATTTCTGAGCAAAATGTGTCCTTGTAGAATGGGAGTCTGTAGGTGGTGTCTGTAGTTGACAGGAACAGAAGAATGCACCAGTGCTTCCTGGTCTCCGTTTCAAGAGAGGACACAAGAAATGAAACTTCTACTTCATAGAGAAATAGAAATTTTTTCAAATCTACAGATGACCGTGTTAAAAGAACTAAACAGACCCAAACACACATCTACCCCCCCATCTCCAATTAGCTTGAAAACCTGCTATTTTTTCATTTTCTCTCTGCTTTGATTGGAAGCTGAGTTTCCTGCCCAGCATAAACCAGAAGGTCTCTGCACCAGGTAGTGCTACCTGACATCTCTAACAGAGGACAGAACAATTAAATGCCTTGCTGTAGACATAGGTGTTCTTGAGAGGAAGAAAACCGGTGGAATTTACAGTATCTAAGCAGCTGATAAAAATAGATGCTTGAAACATACTCTGATAAGAAAATGCATTTGTGCTCCCATGACTAATTACTGCAATCTCTGCACTTAGTGAAGTGTTCGTGCATGACATGTAGATTTTCTGGACTACTGTGAGTAGGGGAAAAGGCTGCACTTTCAACACAGGAAGGAAATGCAAGGATAAAGGTACACTGTAGTCTATGATAGTTTTGTCAAGTATTCTTTGAATTGTATTTAATCTACAGTGAGTTAAATGCTTCTTGCTGGTTCATTGCCGATTCCTTGTTCAAGGTGATGGGAGACCATGAGGGCTTTGTAATTCATTTGTAGTAAAAGGACCCAAATAGCTGCATATTTTGTAAATCTGTTTTTCAGAGAAATTGCACAGCTGTTTAGGTGACCTAGACCTTCCATCCTAGCAAATTAAACTATGTGCTTTTGGTACTGTTAAAAGGTTCTCCAGTAATGTTGAATGGTAAATTGGAAATTACAAATTTGCCAGATATTTCTACTTTAGCATCCCTTTGTTACTAGATATCAGATTTTAGATATTCCTTAATATTAAATTTGTGTTAGAGAAGTAGGTTGAAATTACACTGGAATTCAACTGACTATTCATATGATGGCAGCCTAAAATCAAAGGTGCAGACCGTCACTGTCATAACAGCAGTGCACCTGCTGTCAGTCCTTACTTCACTGAGATACAGGGATTGAAAGGTAGGAGATGGTAATGCTTTGTCTGAGAAGTTTTACAGGGAGGCATAAGAAGGTGGTGTCTTTGTAGGGACAGAGAAACTGTGGAATAGTAGGATTTATCAAATTTCTACTTAGGTGTTTTGAAGGAAAACATGTATTAAATATTAATAAATACGAGGAGGACTGGATAAAGATATGGTTAAATAGGATTGTGTCTTCAGCTGCCACAGTTCGTGGTAGGATGCTGAGAGTCAGCAGTGAGGTACAGGAAATGAGGCCAAGGAGGAAGGAGTTTCTCAGCAGCCCTATGGGAGTGTGCTGTAATCCAGGAGCAGTTCGTGGCTCCTGAATGTCTGGGTGAGGAGTGCCTGGGAGGATGCTAGACCTTCCACCATTTCCTTACCAGGGGGTTTCAGTGTTGTGCACACCCAACTCCTGCCGTGAGGAGGTTTGAGGAGTGGCAAGAGGCACATTTGGACTCAGGAATCTGGAAATCTAGTGTCCCCCAGTCTAGACATAACAAGTTAGACCTGCTGGTAATTAAAGCACTGACATTCTTCAGGTTCGTCGGAATTTTTGGAGAGTGTCAGCATGAAATTTACACATTCTCCCAAATGACAGTGCTGAGCTATGGAGTTTTACTTGTGTTGGATCCTGAATGTCTCCAAAGATTTTTGCATGAACCTCAGGTTCTGAAAGTAGCAGGCTTCACTCTTCAAAGACACATAATGAGCTGTGCACGTCACAGAAGACCTGCAAGCCTGCTCTCCTTCATTCTCTCTTTGATTTGTTACAGTTTAGAGGGGTATGAGGGTTGAGGTTTTTCTTCATAAACTATGTGCCATTGTTTTTCACAACATCCAATTATGATTCTATGTAGCTTCATGCAGTGACAAGAAATTGTAATTTGGGTCTTTAAAGAGTTCTTTGGATAGAAGAGAGAGAGGAAGCACCTGTGAAACAAGAACAATGGATGTCTGAGGTACAGGAAGCTGTTCTCTAAGCAGCACCAGGCAGGGAGGGAGGATGTGTTTATTTTAAGTTTATTATGTGAAGACGGCAGATAAATGAATCGTGACACAGTATTACGTAGGCCTGGGTGTACTGTTTTTAGATACTGGGCTGTCTGCATTCCTTCAGAATTGTGTGTGGATCTGTATCTTAAATGCCAATTTGGAAAAACATTACTTGACATTCTCAGTGTTTTTAACCTATCTTGCCATGTGCCTTTTAAGAAACAACTCATTAAGTGTGGAAAGTACAATGAGTTGTGACTTAGTTTGCTTGGTTATTTTGGGCTGTAGCTTTTTAACATAAGAAATAATTTGAAATGTGGATTTTCAGTTCTTACCTTAGCATGTATATAATAAGAATTGCTTTTTGAGATTTGGGTCAGCTGATGAAATCTGCATGTTTGAATAAAAATAATGTACATTCAAATATCAAATATCTGAATTCAGAGGATGAGCGGAAATAAAATTTCCAATTGGCCTCATGCAAAGAGGTTAACAGATAAAACTTTTTTTTTTTTTGGTGCTAGTAGATCTTTCCATAGCAAACATGGATTGCAACATGCAATCCAGCATGCATTGCAGGAGCAATAAATCCCTTAGTAAAGTTTAAATCCCAGACATCCTGACTCTGACAGATGTTGAGAAATGTAAAGCTTTTTGCAAAGGGAAGAAAGGAAGGTTTGTCCTGGGGAGGGGCACCCCAGTAAAGCTGGACCATGGGCACCAACCATGCACCACAACCAGAATGTGACACAGGTCTGCACAAATCAGTTTTACCTCTGACTTCAAGTCTGAGGTGCAGACTGTGTTTTTCTTGGGAGTTGAGAACAATCACTCCTGAGTTCATCTCTCCTTATCACTGTTACAACTGCAGTAGGGCTGAATTGCAGATTACCAAATTAAATAAAATGAAAATGTACAAACACCAAGAAAAGAGTACTGGAATTGCCCTGTTACAAAATGAGAGGTATTTTCATGGGTGGATGATAGTGTGGTCTTCTGTCACCATGCTTAAACATGTTTAAAATTGAATAAACTCGGGCAAATGCTTAGAGTCAACTGAAGGAAAAAGAAGGCCTTATGCTAAAATATTAGAAAGGTGGGAAATAATTATGTTCAAGTATTATTTGATGGTTTTGTTAAAGTGAGAGAGGAGAAACTCAGCATAATGTTTCATGTTTTTTCATACCCAGTAACTGGCAACCAGTTAGAAACAGGGCCAGTGTAGGTTAGGTGATGGCAACAAAGTTAATAATGTCCCTTGAGGCTTATTTATACCAGAGGACTTTTGCCATTTCAAGGATAAATGGTACAGCTAATCCGCTAGTCACTGAAGCAAGAACTGCAGACTGCTGCCAAAAAGCTGCTGTTTCAGCATGACCAAAATAGGAAATTATGGAAATTATCAAAAAGGCCAAGCCACGCAGACCGGACAACAACAGAAAGCGCGAACCAAATATGGAACTTACTATCACTAAATTAAAGGTTACATGAAGCTGAAGTGAATCCATTCCTTTTCCATTGTCTAAAAAGAAAGATTCATGACACAGGGTTGATTTTCAAGACTTTAAAGGCTTTCTTCTTCCATATGTCTTCATGATGTTTCAGAGTCCACCAAACTGAATAGCCACTTTTCTTCTCTTCATTTAATCAGGAACTAATAATAGTACAGTTTCATTGTGTAGAATAGAGAAATGTTGGTGTGGAGTTTTATAACTTTAAAAGTGGAGGGTGTATGTTAGCAATTGTGAAATGAATATTACTTGTCTATATCATACCATGCACTACAACTAAATTATTTAAAACATTTTGCTGAGTAGGTGTTTGGGAGCTCTTAAAGTAGTAACTGTGCTAAACTTCTCAAAAATAAGGGCTGTTGTGTGGAGCCACTGAGAACTACTAGCAGGGATGTAGAGCAGCTGGTAATGACATAGTGATGCATTACTACAGGATGTAACTGAGAAGAATTAAAATACAGGTTTCTGTACTAAACTAATTTTATACTAAAATAGAAGTAAATTTACAATGATTTTGTGAGTTGGTTTGGTTTTATTTGGAGTTTTTTTGGACCTTTAGCATGACTGGGAGGTGAGATTATTAGTTTAACTACAGGGGTGATAAAATAACTAATGCTTAAATATTTTTCGCTTTGTTTTATTTGCTAGGTGGTTGTGGACACGGCACAGATTGAAAATAAAGAAGCCTATGCTCCTCAAATAAGTTTAGAAGGATCAAGAATTGTGGTGCAAGTTCCATCAACTTGGTAAATAAAAATACTGTATTGCAGATTGTGACTGAAATATATGGGGAAAATTGTTGCAGTACAAATGGAAGAGAGAACGTGCACAATTAATGGCAGAGCTTCCTTAAGTTCCTCTGTCTGGACTGGTTGAACACCTCCATTCCTGATGGGCTGTACTTCAGCTGCCTCTGTAGGAGGCAAGGCAAGAAAGGCAGTGCTGGGACACTGAGACTTGAAGAAAATGTAAAAGCTTGATGATAAAAGAGAAGGTTTCAAAAATAATAATCTATCAGTACTCCTGTTATGCTCCGCCCAGGCAGGTCCCAGCTGTAGCTCAGCAAGGCCAAGAATGGGCTGAGTTAATGTGAGAGCCTTCGCTCTTTCTTCACTGGGCTGTTCTTTAAGTGCTGTCGTGAGCCATGGACCTCTGGGCTCCAAGAGAGGCTGTTCCTACCAGTTTGGATGACTGCCTAGTAAAAGCATGGTTGACCTGCAGTTTGTGAGGATTTCTTCCCGTTCAAAGCAGTGAGATCAGGCAGCAATGATCATCTGATCTGATCAGCACTCGTCTCTAACTCGGAAGGAGTCAGCGTTAGGAATTTCAGTGTAACACATTTGATTCACTTGACTCCTTACACAGAGGCAGCCTGTTCCTAGCGGTGCCGCTGGCACGCCCAAAAGGAGAGTCCCGGTGCTGTTCTTTAGGGAGAGGAGGAGGAGTGTCCCGGTGCTGTTCTTTAGGGAGAGGAGGGAGTGTCCCGGTGCTCCGGGACTGTCCCCGCCGGCCGTGGGTCGCAGCCGGGGCAGCGCCGCCTGCTGGCGCCGGGCGGTACCGCGGGCCGGGGAGACGGACGAACGTCCCCGGGTGCCGGCTCAGGGACATCTGCCCCGCGCTTTGGGTACGAGCAATCATCTCCGCACGGACCCTGCCAGGCTCAGGCTCTCGGCATGTGCTGGCTTGTGTCAGGCTCTTGCCGTGTTCCAGAAGTGGGTGCTGCGTGTTTGATGTTCGTTGCTGCCGTGCCCGAACCGTGCCTGCCAAAGAGCTCTTGTCAGTGATGATTTTGACAGACTGTACTGCTGAAGCTCACAGTTAGGTTAGCTCCGTGTTCCACAGCAGGCAGAGACTGCTCAGGCTGCAGCCCAGGAGCCCCTAGACATTCCCATGTTGTTCTGCAGGAGTGCAGCAATTGACCTTCTGTATTCTGACTGATACAGTAGAATTGTTTAATGTAAAAAATGAGCATTTTGATTTCTAATTTAAACTTATTGATGACAGGTGTCTGAAAGAAGATCCAGCAACAATGTCTTTGCTACAGAGGAGCCTGGATCCGGAGAAGACTTTGGGGCTGGTAGATGTGCTCTATACTGCTGTGTTTGATATACACAGGTGGAAGGAAGGAAGGTACATCGCTTCTCTAGTTCAAACTAAGCTGTTGTTTTTGAATAATCTGTGCTAAGTGATTTGATAGTGCCAGCTCTTTAGAAGGGGAAAACAGGAGTCAAACTGAGAGTGAGACATTGTTAATTGCCACAGATACCTTCTGGGTACATCCCAAGATATAGGAGACTGCTTAAAACCAAAGCAGCAGCATATCCAAGGGTAAAAAACTATTCACTTCTCTCTTACAAAAATACTTGATTTATATTGAATTGGTCTCTATTTAGGTCTTGAAGCACAACTGAAATTTAAGGAATGGAAAGTATTGCAAATATGAGGAATAATTTGCTTTGTTACCATAAGAAGTAGCTGGTGGACTTGGCAATCTTTGGTGTTGTTTCTTTCTTGAGCTATTATCGAAATACATGTTTTCCCCCAAAGTACAAACTCAGTTATGTGTTAGGTGGTTTGATGTACATATTTTTTATTGATGCAGGGAGCAAGCTTTGCCTTGTATTCAGATCCAGTTACAGCGTGAAATCTCAGACTTTGGGAGCCAAGTTGATATGCCGTCGGGGAACGGAAGCAAATCTTCAGGGGGTCTGCAAAAGACATTCTCAAAACTGACTTCACGGTTTACAAAAAAAACTTCCTGCACCAGTACAAGTAACACAGGAAGTTACTCAATCCCCAATACACCTTCCAAAAATGTCTTCATAAGTTCCAGCTCAGAGGAGAAAGCTAAAATGCCCACTAATATGGACGCACGGTTGCAGAACATCCTGAACATTGGTAACTTCCCTCGGACCGCAGATGCTCTGCAGCCAGTTCAGAGCACAAATAACCAGCTCGTCAATGGGTTTCTAGTGGAAAGACGGGACAGCTTCTTCAAACCAGATGATGGCAAGGATGACAAAGGTATGAATTTACCAACTGATCAAGAAATGCAGGATGTTATAGATTTCTTGTCTGGTTTTAACATGGGCAAATCCCAGCAGACTTCTCCGATGGTGAAAAGAAGGAACTCTGTTGCATCCTCTACAGCAACAGAACAAAAGTCAGGAGCAGTTCAACAGCAGCCGCAGTCTGTGTCTCACACCCCACTGCATCCTCCTCAGCAAGGCTTGTCCCAGCAGCAGTCCCAAAAACAGCAGCAGCAAATGCAGTATTACCAACACTTGCTTCAACCTATTGGACCACAGCAACGCGTACCTGCCAAATGGCTCAGTAATTCTTCACAGCAGCAAGCCCCGGCTGTTGGAGCTGGATTGTCTCATATAAATCAGTGGAACAATCCTGGTTTTTCAGATTTAAGCTCTGATTTGTACAGCTTGGGTCTTGTGAGCAGCTATATGGACAATATGATGGCAGAGATGTTAGGACAGAAACCACAAGGACCTAGAAACAACACATGGCCAAATCGTGACCAAACTGATGGAGTGTTTGGGATGTTGGGAGAAATCCTGCCTTTTGACCCTGCAGGTGTGTGTCTTTTCCTTTATTATGGTTTTTGTAAAGGTCCTTTGTAAAAGAATATTGTGAAATACTGCTGACAGTATTTCCCCGTGCTGCCCACCGGATGTAAGGGTGTTGATCAATGCAAGCAGGGATTTGTGTGTGTGTGCATATTTGCTTTTTTAACAGAAGGTGATCTTAAAACTCTTAATAATAAGCAAGGATGGGAACTAATTCCTTGTTTCTTGTCCCAGTTGTAGTAGTCTGACCTTTCCTATACGGAGCACAGTAGAGTACTGAAAAGACACTTGCAGATGATGTTCCTCCTATTCTTAGTTTGTAAAATTGTTTAAAATCAAACTCTTGAGCTCAGGCATGTTCCCTCTCCTCAAAATTATTCCTCCTGCTCTTTCCCAGTCTTGTAACCTGGAGATACAGCCGGGTTGCATGTTTCCCATATCCCCATATTTTCCCTCCATTGCTCCCCAATTCCCTGGGAGTCATACTGGTTCTTGTTCCACAGCTGGTTCTGCAATGAAAAGTTTGGATGTCAAAGGATTAGAGACTAAAGAGCAAGGGCCATGAGGTTTGCCACGTATGTTTGGACCACCAGTAAATTGTAAATATAAATGAATTATTCATTCTCAAAGATGAAGTGAGATATAATTTGAGTAATAAACAAATAGTTACAGACCAAGAAACTGACCGTGGAATCTAAGAGGAGATGAACGTTTGATCCCCATGTGAGCCATTGGCTTGAGAGCTGGACTTGATGATCCTTGTGGGTCTCGTCTAACTCAAGAGTGTTCTGTGATTGTGTCATTCTGATGGTAGTATTAAGAACAATTTACGCAGCTGCTACCTTGTAAATGTAACTTCTGCTGGCCTGGAACACAGCTGCGGGAATGTTGTAGTGTGCATTTATGGCAGCTGCCTGGAGGGAGGAGCATGAGAACAGGGAAACGTTTTAGCAAAGTAGGGCTCAGTTTCCCGTGCTCATTTGCACTTGTCTGTGTTTGGAATGTGTAGGCGTCTCAAACCAGACTTATAATTATGATAGTTATTTTGTCAACTTAGCTGATAAATTAGTGGAGTTTCTGTGGCAAAAATAGCCACCATAGTTATGTTGTTGCTTAATAACAGTAAGTCTGAATTAGCATCATCTTACTTAGGGTATAGACTTAAGGATTACCACAACCTCTAAGGAAGGACAAAATTATTTTCAGCAAGCACGAAATCCATGTGTGTGAAGGGAAAAGAAAGCAGGTATGCAAAGGACTGACATTCTCAGCGTTTTGAATCCATTATATTCCTATAGTATTTTCCTTTTGCTCTACATAAAACTACTTGTTTTGTTCCATTTGATGAATGTCAAGGACGTAGAAAGTGGTACTTGGAAAAGGTGACTTACTCAAGTTCCATAAATGGTGCTCAGTGGATTAAGATACACACTTCAGCAGTTGTAGTGATAGGTAAACAGTATTTTTCACAGATCTGGCATTTAAAAAACCAAAACCAAACAAAAACCCTTCCAACTGAATACTTTTCCACTAGAAAGAACTTTTCTTCATTGAACTTGCCAGGTTGAGCTGTGGTGTAGAAATTTTCATTTTAAGCTAGTATAGTACAAAAAGCTGTAGAACAGAAAATGGTTTTTCATTTCCAGGCTTTCCTAGGACTGTACATTTGTCATTTGAAAAACACATTACTTTTTTGATAAATACTTTTAGAGCCTGAAAATGATGTCTCTCTTCAGATGCAAAACTGCTGATTAAGAATTTATAAAATTGAAATTGATGGCTTTTCATGTTGAAGGCCTAACTAGTCCCAACAATGTATTTTGTAGTACTTTAATCATCACTAAGAGAACTTGATGAAGGAATATTGCAATAAGAACTAGCAGAAGAACTAGCAGAAGAACTGGCAACTCCAATCTGTTGGAGTAAAAAACTGATAAAAAACTGTTCACTTGATGTTTTCAGTGGGGTAAAAATTAACACAAGCTTCTATTTTGAATATACCAGCACTTTAGAACTTAATGCTGTCCACAGGTAAGAAAAGCCTGGATGTCCTTCAGAATCCATCTAGACTCGATTTTTAGATCTGAAGAACTATCTGGCTTCCAACCTCATCTTACGTAGACATAAAGATATCTCAGAGGGAGAACAAGCACAAGTTGGGGATGTTTTGTTCCTAGATGGCTCTCAGATAGCCCTTGCTTAATAAAGGAGGCAGAGAAACAAAGTTTTCTTCACTGTCTTTTTAATTTGCATCTAACAAAACATTGTGGAGGTCTTTTCTGGATGTGTCAAATGAGAACAAGGAAACATATCTTCTAAATGCAGTAGTGAATGTAGGGAGCCATCAGATGAAAGAGATTTCTGCTTTGCAAGCTGTGCATTATTGTTGGATGTTCTTCAGTCTTCACTCAATCTCAAACTGAGACTGGCAAGCCAGCAGCTCACTTACTGTAATTACTGTGCATGTAGTCTAGACATTTTCCATAAATCCAGTCAGATTGCCAAGCTTTTTCTCAGGGAAGAAAAAAAGGCAAAAGAAAGAGAAGCTGTGGAAACTCAGTTATAGTGACTCATTATCAGCAGTCTTATGAATACAGCAATTGCTTGCCTCTGATCAATGGAGCATTTGAAACATTTTGGATTAAGGCTTTTGCTGTGTCTGCTCAAGACCGTGCTTATTCCTTATTGGATGCTTGGGACACAAAAAGCATATTGAGAATGGAAGAATTTTTAAATTACTCCTTTTTTTCTGTAAATGTAATTCTTATTCTGAAATATTTTGTAGGTCAGGATCAGAGCATTTTCAGAATTGTCCCATCCTTGTAGGAAGGAGGCAGTTTTGGCTGTGTTCTAATATGATCCATCTGAGATTCTGATTTCCCAAGTAAGCAGGATCACAACATAGCTGGAAATCATGTTGCACTCTGGTACCAACCACAGTAACTGTTCTGCTCTTTTTTCTCGTGCATGGATAAATGTCCAGACAGTGTCCATTTCATCAGTGTGTGCTGATGGATATTGGACCTTTCAGCACAGATATGATTATAGTACAAACACAATTTCCCTGATAGAATGCAAGGGGCAGGTGTACTTCCATGTACTAATTATTACCCACCATGGATGCTGTGTCTCATCTTTGTAAAACATTTCCTGTTCAGTGTTCTTCAATGCTCCATGAAGACCTATCCACTGTTGGCTGCCACTTATCATCAGGGAGGGAGTTACTTTGTTGCGGGGTATGGTCAAATCTAAAGGATTGAAAGTGCAGCAGAAATAGCTGAGTGTCAGCAATGGACTTGTTGGTTTCTTTCATTCAGTTGGCTCTGATCCAGAGTTTGCCCGCTATGTTGCTGGGGTGAACCAGGCTATGCAACAGAAGAGGCAAGCACAGCACGTCCGTCGTCCAAGCACCACGCGTGGCAACTGGCCTCTTCCTGATGATCCTCATAAAACCTGGCCCTTTCCCGAGTATTTCACAGAGGGGTAAGAGACTGGACAGGCTGTATGTTTTTTATTGTGTAAGTTTACTTTGCACCCAGACTTGGCAGAATGTGGGAATACTGGGTTTTTTTCATCTGTGAAAGCTGCACCTCACTTTTGAGAGTGAGCAATGTGAGCCCTTCCTGCTTTGCTGATCCCAAGGCACAGACATGCTTGATGCCATCTTTAGAGTGGCATGGATACTGACTGTGACTCCAACAGAGGAAATAAGGAATCTATAGCACAGATGTATGCAGCAGAGTTTTCTCTTGACTATTTTGAAAACAGCTTTAAGACATAGCTTTCATGAAAAGTGATGCTGTCGAAGTTGTGGTGCCTGACTGAATTCAGTTTTCCAGATTTTAGCCACTTAATCTTACTACTAAAAGGCAGGTACCTCATAGCAGGTGCATTTCGTAGTTTTTAATCTCTTCCAAATCATAATTATTTACTACACAAAGAGTGTTCCAAGATTCTCTGTCCATTTGTCCATAATGTAAGAGCTGTGACTCTCTAGTGTAAACCCAGTAGGATGGATATGTGTTTCAGCTCAGTTTTGCAGTGAAAAAGTTGAGTACCAAACCTAAGCATCACTTTTTTCTCCTTCCTGAAGACGAGGTGCTTCTAATTGGTATCATTATTTTAGTAAAATATATATAAGAGGCTGTAACAGACAGAGCCATTAATGTGACCACTCAGAACTACTGAAAGTATTTGTATTACTGGTACATTTTACCAAGTACTGAAATTTTGTGCTCTGAGGTATCACCTGTGACAAAGATTCCTCACAACTGCGGCACTCAGTCTGGACCAGGCACCGTAAATACAAGCACTAATACAACTTTCTGTCTTGCAGCGATGTGACAAACAGCTGGTCTGGTACACAAGGAGACTCTGCCAGCTCAAGTGACGAGACCTCCTCAGCTAACGGAGACAGTTTGTTCTCCATGTTCTCAGGGCCAGACCTTGTTGCTGCTGTAAAGCAGAGAAGGTGAGCAAAATGAACAGAAACAGACCACTTTGTAAGATTCCTTTTGTTTATATACAATTTAATTTGAGTAGCCAGACGAAGGAAATTCCTGCCAATGAGACAAGTCTCCACAAACATGAGTTTGTGTAACTATACTAATGATGTGGAAAGGGGATTCCCAAAGTGAGCTGTATTAGCAGCTTTCTCCTTGTACAAACCAGCGCCTGTGCAAACGGCCAGCCATTCACTGTGGGTCAGTATGGCTGGAAAAGATCTGATGCTTTCCCTCTTCCACGAGAGTCTCCTTTGGATGCCACTTCCTGGGGCTTTACGAGATCCTCACTGGTTTTGCAGAGTGCCTGGCTGCAGCTGGGCTGTGCCTGACGTGGTTTGGGTGCCAGCGTGTGCCTTTTCTGGCCTCAGCGGCAGCCCCATGGCACTGGGGAGAAGCTGCCGCTGCTGCTCTGGGACTGGGAAATACACGCCTGCTTAGTTCTCTGTTTCTCAGTAGGAAGAGGAGGCCAAATTGCCTTCATGAATAATTTCTGTATGAAAAAACTAAGCCAGGATTTTCAGCTACGAACAGTCCACTGCTATCAGTAGTGTGAATTAGAGCAATTCTGCTTCTTTAAAGGGCTGGAGGCTCAGTGTCTTTGGAGCCTTAGTGATTCCACAGCAGAGGGTAGTTAGAACATAGTAACAAAAGGTACAAGTTGAAACATGAATACCAACCCAATTCCAATCTGGGACTGTTCTCTCAAACTACTTTCCAGTCTTTCTAAAAGTGGAATAAGTGGCCAAATATTCTGGCTTTGTTTACAGTCACTGAGTAATTTGGGGTCAATACATAGATAAAAGATTGTCTCTCTGCTTTTTGGTGAATGAAAAAGAAGTCAATGCCAGCTTCTCACAGATTCTACCTGAATAGCTATTTTTGTATGCATTATCAGAAAAGATAAGAGTAGCTATTTTCTGAATCTTCACACTTAGCCAAAACTTTCTAGGGAGGGAACAAAAATTGAGCTTCAATGAATGTTAAATTGAAATTAATGGGAAAGAGCCATCTCATAAACAGTCACAGAAAAAGCAGTAATTACTTGTATTTTTTTAAAAAAGCAGCAGGGAAGGAAAACAAACGTATATGGGTGACTTAACATGCCAAGCCAGTAGATATCTGGAGATTGATCATGGGGCAAGAAGAAAAGCCTGTGGTTTATGTAGTGCTCTAAAGAGCAGAAGAAAATTTCCAAAGGGGGTGCTTCACTGACCAAAAACTTCAGCTGAAGTAATGGTACTACTGTCTCCTGTTACCTGTAGGAACAGTGTTCTATGGGAGAGGGCCTGACCACACCAGAGCTAAAGCTGGGCAGTAAGAGGAGGCAGAAGGGTAGAGTGTGCTAAAGCTGACTTGCAAAGGGCTGCTTACCCATGGGAGCCTGATTGGAGCATGCTGATTGGGTTTCTTACAAAAAGGATGAAATAAAAGATTCTGCTTTAATCTAAACCCATGTCCTTAATCGCCCCTTCTAAAAAACCCCCACAAACCAACAAACCAACCAACCAACCAACAACAACCAAACCAACCAAATAAAAAACCAAAACAAAAACCAAACCAACCAAACAAAAAAGACCAAAAAACCCAAGAAAAAATGTAGAATGCACATGTGCTCAAGGACTTCTATTTGATAACTAGGTGTTAGGTCACAAGTTTAAACTGAAGGTAGAACATGTTTCTTCAGTAAAATGACTGCGCTTCAGCAGATGTTTCACTTGTTCAACTGTTCTTTTGTGTTACCTGTAGGGTTATTTTAGAAAAGATACTTAAAAAAACCAAAAGAAACCCAGCCACAAGAGCAGGTAACAGAAGAAAAACCACAATTTCTAGCAGATTTCTTGAACGTGGGCAAAAGTCTATCCCAGCTTCCTTTCACCTCTCCAAAATTTTGAAGCTGTAGCTCCAAGAACTATTGCATTGTCAAGTCCCTGACAGTTTCTGTATCGTTGCTTTTACCTGCACTGAACAAAAAGTACATGAAACCAGATGTTTCTGAAAACAGTACTGTAGGCTGCCTGATCTGTGCCAGTGGCAGATTAATGAGGGTGACTCATTTCAAACCAAAAAGTAAATGTCTCTCTGTTTCTGGGCAGAAAACACAGCAGTGGTGAACAGGAACCCAGCACGCTGCCATCACCTCCTCTTCTCTCTGCAGCAGATGACCGCAGTCAGGTGAGCTCAGCATGGCTTTGCTTAGTCCTTTCTGCTGCTGCCATTTGGGGGTGGGTCTACACGAGGCAGTCAACTGGAAAAGCATCTGCATCTCCAGATTGCTTACTTTAGTGAAAACCTAAACCATCTGCACTCAAGTAGCATGAGATGCCTTTGCCCCAGTCACCAAGCTTAATATATTAAAATTGGAAGTCACTTTTTCCCCTCTTAGTGAGGCCACTGTGTGTCAAGCTGAAGTAAATGTTTTTTAATGGGCAAATGTTTTAAGAACTGAGAGTGCTATATGTATGCATCGGTTCGACTTTCAAACATAAACTAATCTTGTGAAAATATCTTAAGGAGATGATAAGGTGACATGTTAAGTATTGTCTCAAAAAAGCAGCATTCTGTTGTTAAACCAAGCCACCCCCAACTGATTTTGTTTTCTCAGGATAACAAGACCAAAACGTGGCCTCCCAAGGCCCCGTGGCAGCACACATCCTCTGTGCCGAGCACGCTGCCCAGCCAGAGCACATCCCTGTACCCCATGAGCAGCCCCGTGAGCCAGTGGAGCGACACCATGCAGATGCTGCAGTCACCCATGTGGGCCAGCGACTGTGCCCCGGCAGCCGGCATCTCCTCCAGCTTTGCCTACGCGCAGCAGCAGCAATCCCAACAGGCTTCCCAGCACAAACAGATGAACAAGGGCTTTAAATCTTTTCCAGTAAAGCACGAACGCAGACCATCTTACCTGCACCAGTACTAATTGCTTTTCATACTGGAAAATGCAGCACAGGGCCAAATGAAAATTACGTTACTTTGATTCACAGTGCTGTGTTGGCTATCTCCTGTTTCTCTCTTGATGTGGGACTGAGGGGGTTTGGGTGAGATAGACAAACTCTCAGATTCTGAATTACAGTGCTGAGCAAATATGGCCAATATGTTTGGTGTACATGAAACAGCCCAAAACTGTGATGTAGAAATGCTTTTAAAAATGCATAATTGCCTTTACTTTCAAGACGTTTTTTTTTTCTAAAAAGAACTGCTGAAGGACTACCATACAAGAAACACTGTATTTTATAGCTATTTTTCATATAGATTTATAGTTAAAACATCTTACTGAAACACATTGAATACGTTGAAGCAAATATATAGTGGTCCCTTTGCTCAACACTGTTTGTGTTTAAATTTATAAAGAACAAGCTATAGAGCCTTTGTATTCTCCATTACAGCCTGTGGGCAGCTTTTTTAAAATGAAGTGCAACAGCAGCTTTCCCTGTGCCACACAAGCAAGTTCATTTGGGAACTGCTGCAGAAAACAGCTGCAAAACTGAGTTTTGTGGCAGTTTCCTTACTCTAGGTGAAGATCAGCAGAACCACTCAGCCTTGAGTCACCAACGTTACCTGAGCTGCTTGACATAGATGGCACCTGTGTGGACAGTGGGACCCTGGTTCTCACACACCTGTGTGGACAGGGGGACCCTGGCTGTCACACCTTTGTGGACAGAGGGATCCTGGTTGTCACACCTGTGGGGACACTGGGAGCCTGGTTCTCACACAAACTGTGTCCTATGGCTGTGTTTGGCCAAAGGCATTATCCACACAGTGCTCCCGCAGTGTGTGAAAGCAACGCCTAAGAGACTACTTGCATTTATTTAAAGTCTTATTTCAGATGCTACAGTTGATTAAAAATTGTGAGCTGGCTCAGAAGATACAAAAACTGAAATGTGGGGTAGCATTTAGTTAAAAGAACATTATTTTTTTTAAAAGGATAAAGTAATTATTTGCAGTCAATATGTGCCATTAAGTGAACCTGTGGAATTAGGAATAATCTTCCAACCAAAGTGGATCAGGATGAGTGACTGGTGCTTACAAATTGAAGAACAATGGTAAATATATGTATACCTATCCCACTGTATATGAATTGAGATTACAGAAGATTCTTTATATAGTTAGAGCTTATTTAAATTTTCATATTTCATCTTTGAAAGAGTCTAAAAACCACAATATTTTCTGGTATAAGAGTTTTGACAGTATTAATCTTATTTTTGTATTTTTCTTAAGTCATATCATTCTAATATGTTAACTACTAGTAAAATGGGTTATTAGTTCTAACGACATAATTTTCCAATGAAGATAAAGCACATTTTTTGGTTTTGGTTTTACAAACTAAGTACATCTATATCTAAAGATACCAAAAAATAAATACATTATATATATATATATATAAATAAAAAGTATACACAACACTAAAACTATTAAACATTTGGGTATTTAAAACCCATCCACCTTTTTTGTTTGTATGGTGACGGGCTCTATTTGCAGGCCCAGATTGTTACCTTTTGTGCTGTTTGAGGATGCCAATGTTGCCTGTATTTATGATATTGTCACCATGTTTTCTGAAACTTCATACTTACCATGTTTACAAAGATTTGTTTGCTGTACATAGACTTTTTACAGTAATGTGCTTTGCACAATCAGTGTGGCTTCTGTCTGTAAATTGTTAATGGTCTGTACTACTATAATTTTGAAAACCCTCCACTGAAAATGTTAGTGGTTATTTAACTTCATGACTGGTTTCAAGTTTCCTAAATCTTGTTGTTTAGATCTAATATTAAATCCTAAATTTGGTTGTACTTACTTGGTTATTCATACTAAGACCAAAATGGAAGTTAATGAAAACAACTTAATTTTGAACTTTTTTTCTAACAAGTGCCAAAATGATTGCTATAGTTTTTGCAGTTTATTCATAATTACAAATGCTGGCAAGTTTCTGGACCTACATAAGTGAATTGTGAAAACAAAGAAAGTTTGTCTGCATTTTGACCACGTGGGTGCTACTCTGTCCTTTGCTTCCGATTGTTCTGAACACTGGTAATTTTAAGAATTGTTGCACTTGGCAAATGAGTCTTGCCCTTAAACTTCACTTACACTGCCAAGTGCAAGGGTTTGGTGCTTAGTTTACTTACCCTTATTGCAGTGCTTCTTGTGAATAGCTAACGCTTCTGAACTGGAACTGTACAGTTTGTATTTTAAAGCTTCTGTAAAAGTAAACTATTTGCTTTATTAAAGATATACATTTAATAGGTCATACCTGTTTAAAATATGCACCTTGCTGAAAATGAACAGCACCTTAAACTGTAACTTCAGTTTGTAAACAAAGATTTTATTTCATTAACATGGGATTATTTAACAGTTTGAAAATTGTCAACTGCCTACTTACTGACTCTATCATATAAAAATTAACTTTATGCACAGTCCAATCTTTAAAGCAGCTTCCTCAAGTGATGGCACAGAAGAATATGGTACAGACAATGCCTCAGCAGGGTCTTTGAACCAGTAGTGCAGGTGAACATTGCCAAAATCACATTACTTGAATTTAGATTAAATAACTTTGATGGTAGTAAGCAAAATATAAAACTCTGTTCTTCTCCCTGCTGTGATCAAGGCTATTAGGTTAGTGTGTGTTAATTGTGGCACTGGAATGCCATATGCAGGGTGTGCAAAGCTGCTTTCTTCCTTCCTGGACAGGAGCAGGCAAGCCTGCAGCTGGCCAGTGGCACTGAGGGTACCCAGGAAGCACATGAACCCATTCTGATTATGCAAGAATTGACTTGTTTATAGAGCATTTCAAGCATGGAGAAAAAGCCTTAATAAACTGGGGCAAAAGCTTGCTAAAATAATGGCTTGGTTTCTCCCTTGAACATAATTGCTGGGTGGTGCAGCAATCCCACCAGTCCTACGACAGTTAACATTTCTGTTTGTCTAAATCATGTAGCACCTCCTTTGTTAGTGCATTATATTAATTCAGAATATTTACAGAGAGCATCTTTAGTTTATTTAGCACAATTATTTTGATACAGGATACAAAAGAGTCTGCTGCTTTTATATATGGAACACATGCCTGACTTTGTCATGTTGGAGGTAGGAGTCACCTAGCATAACATTTACCATGTTATTACAGAACCTTACTCATGAAACGGGCTCTGGTTCCTATACTGCTGTCCTGACAACCAGGCTGTTCCCAGAAGTACACTGAATTGAGTTTTTCAGAGGCAAAAGGGAATGTGATAATTACCATCCTTAAGTTGTGTTACTAACAGAGGAAAAGCTGGCTCTGAAAACTACATTCACATTTTAAACACAGAAGTACAGATCACTTTTTACCCGCTTTTTTCAAACCCACACCTTCTTGGCTCTCAAAGTGGGACTCTAAACTATTTCTACAGCCTCTGAAAGCAGCACTGCTCACGTCCAAGTATTGCAGTCACTCTACAGGCTTCTGCGTGCTGGGTGGAGTGGCATCAGCAATTGTAGCTAAGTAAATGAGGTTTCTGTGCAGGATATGCTGGTACCTATGAGAGGAGGAAACACAGGATCTGCAAGACGTTCTTTTCTAGACAATTATCCTTACTTTCACTCGTGTACTCTGGTCACTATTTGCAGTCAGGGAAAAAAAAAAGGCAAACTAGAATAATAAATCAAGGGAAACTTATCATGTTCTTATTCTGAATCCCGATACAACACCCTGAACTGCACTCGGTAGCCGAGCATATGCTACTACCAAACTTCGATGGGAGCAGGACATCCAGCTCGCGACCCAGAAAGCCGCACAACGGCAGCGGAGCAGGAGAGGAGAGAGCTGCTGCCGGGCTGGTCCGAGCCGGTGCAGCTGCTGGAGCCCCGCGGGTTCTGGAGCGGCACACCCGCCGTCGGGCTGCCCTGCTGACACCGCTCGCTGTGCCACACACAGGCAGGGAAGGCGGTGCGGGCGGCACAGAACACTGAGCAAACACCCTGACCAAGGCGGCAGGGTCACTCCGTGCTTTATACGTCTCTGAAAATGATTTTGGGGAAACCCCTTTATAAGTCCAGGCGCACTTCCCTCTTAGCGGTAGGAAAGCTCCAGGAGCTCGAGCCGCGTTTCACCCCCGTTACCGACACCCGGGCCCCCAGCGCTCCTCCCCGCCCGCCCACGCCGGTCACTTACTCCACGCAGTCGGCGGCGCGGCCCTTGCTCTGGTATTCCACGATGCACCGGATCAGCTGGTCGTTCTCCTCCAGCAGCTGCGGCACAGAGCGCCGTCACCGCCCGCCCCTGCCTCCGCCCCGCCCCCGCCGGCTCTGCCCCAAGCGGGCCGGAAGGGCCCGCGTCACCGTCCGGCCCGGTCCCGGCTCTGTCCCGGCCCCGTCCCAGCCCAGCCCCGCTCACCCGCTGCAGCGTGTCCTGGTTCACCTCGGCCTTGCCGCGGTACCGCTCGGGCACGAACGCCACGGACATGGCGGCTGCGGCTGAGGGGGCGCGCCTGGGGCCGCGCGCAGGCGCGCTGGGGCCCGCGCGGGCGGCGCTCCCGCAGGGACTGCCCGAGCCCGGCCCGGCCCGCAACAAAGAACCGCCGCCGTGCGCTTGTACGGAACAGTTTATTCTGCTTTAAAATAAAAAAAAAAACCAAAAAAACCAAAACAAACAAAAAAACCCAAACAAACAAAAAAAAAAACAAAAACAAAACCAGAAAGCCTGGGCGGGCGGGGCGGGGCGACGCACGATTTGCCCCCGCCCGCGGCTCCCGCCCCGGGTATTTACAGCTGGAACACCTCGGACAGTAAAGAGTTATTGCAACAGGACAGCACTTGCCTCTACGGTCAAAAATCTCAGCGGGTGTTCAGAATCGTGACTTGTGGATCCCAAAAGGCAGTTGTTAAACATGCAAAAACATTACTAAACAATATTATCTAACTTCTACAGCTGTCAAATACTTGACCTTAATAAGGAAACCAATTACAAAATACTCCTTGTAGTGCTATACAAAAGTTATAAAATTAAGATTCTATCAACCACTTTTAAATATTCCAATTTTTCAACAGTGCAGTTTTTCACGTCTTCATCACCACTGAACATTTTGAAGTTAAAAAAAAAAAAAAAAATCAGCAAATTAGATCAAAATGATGTAATCTTTGGATCCCTTTATTCCTGTGGCCTTCATATACATACACAGACACAAATGACCAGGTTTCTATTTCAGCATATCAGAAAGTTGCAACTAGTTATGCAGAATTGGCAAAAAGTCCATACTGTCATTTGTGACTTTGTGGTCTTAGAACCAGAGTCTCAATGTCTCCAAGCTACGGTCTATCAAAATGCAAACAACTTCAAACACTAAGAATTCTTTAAATTGCTCATGTCTACAGGTATTACAACAAAGTTAACGTTTCAAGAATTGACAAATGGAGACAGACTTTTATCCCAGGCATTCCAGGAGAATCACCAACTTGTGTGCCTGGTCCATTATTAAAAAAAGTTAATATTTCTCACTAAGTAAAATTAATTGCAAATCTTGACATAAGAAAATTCCTTTTCTCCTTTTTTTTGAAAATATCTCCTTAACTTGGTCAAATCCTGTGATATGCCAGAAACTACAAATTCTTGCAAGAGCAGTGAAGCGT
>VYZR01070725.1:8255-24056 GCA_013400675.1 Oxylabes madagascariensis
TTTTTCTGCTACAGTGGTTTATTATTTTTAATTCTTTGCCTCTCAATGAATTTTGACTTAACTAGGGGATTACATTGAAGAAGAAGTTTCACTTTCTTCATTCCTCTGGTTTTAATGAAAACTTAGAGCACTAATGCCACTTCTCTCTAAGGCTATTCTGGCACATTGCATTTTATTCATATTTTTTCTTTAGAATGAATGAAAACATGGGATTTGGTCAGTGAAAGTTATAACTGATAGGTTGGTTCTTAGACCTGTTTGCTTTTGTCCTTTCAGATCCTAAAGATTAGCTGTGGGGATATACATAGTTAGCACTTGCATGGTGAGAAGGACTGACTTTTAAAGGTGATAGACATTAATGCCATGTGAAGATCTTCTCTAATGTTGGATTTTGCCATTGTTTTCATTACCAGTGTAGCAGCAAGGTAAAAATCACTGACAGCAGTGAGACCAAAATTAGCAGCAGGGAAGTCTGAAAACTGCTTGCAAGAGGGTAGAGGGGAATAACATTGAAAAAAGAGAGTGAATAGGCAGCCACCATCTCAGCAGGATTGTTTCTCCCATGTCTTTAGAATGTGGAAGAATTTTACAAATTCTTTATTTTCCTTTTGTTGTATTATGTAGTTAAAAGCTTTACTCCTTGCTCCTCTCAGGGATTAAAGAGTCATCAAAGAGTGTGGTGGACTTTGTAAATGATGAATGAGGTTTCTTGAGATAGCCACTTAAAGTTACACACATAAGTGTGAAAATGAAATAATTTGAAAATTTAAATATCTATCTCTTATCTCTCACTAATAATCACATCACATACCTTTTTGGATAATCTTGTGCGCATAAATACCATACAAATTTTAATTATATCAGTATGACTGACTATAAATGGGTTGTAATTATCCATCTGCATTTAAAAAAATGTATTAGTGGTTTTAAGAAACATTCTTTTTGTGAATACTGAGGCACTGAAATCCGTTTGACACCTCTTAAAATATGAGCTCCTCTTAATGGCTGACTATGCAGTTATAGTCATTAGAATGTCCATGGCCTACACAGTGACAGCCACTGTACCAGGAACCTCTCCAGATTAGAAGACTGTTCACATAACACCAAAAAGAAACGGATATAAGGTTTTGCATCTGTTTCACATTTTTCATTTGAATGACTTATGATTAAGGTGTTTTACTTCGATTTTTTCCTCCCTATTGAGACCCTAGAATGAATCATTATAACAGTCTATGAGATTTGGTTATTAAGACGCTTGAAATCAGAATTATTAGTACCATCCTTTATGTGATCATCAATTAAAAACTCCAGTGCCCACTGATAATTTTCTTACCACAGGCAATTCTAACAAGAACTAGGGTATCATATTCTGAGACTGAAGTTCAACAAGAAATAGACATTCGTTTCATCAGCAGTTCTCCAGTTTTGCCTGTTATAATTACCCTATTTTGACACAACACCCCAAAGGCTAAAGTGTCACTGAATTTTTGAGTTAGATCTGTTTTCTATTTATAATATGAATGTTCTCTCTCAAATTTACTACAAATTAGCCTTCAGGGAGCTATAGCAGATTACATTTGAGTCTATCCAAACTTGAATAATTGGTTAGGCATGTGCTTCAGTTTGTCCATCTTTGTCAAAGAGCTTCAGCATATGCTTAGGGCTCACTGAGGACAGTGAGGTGTTCGTTGTGGGCTGTCAGCTACATTGGAAAGTGATGTTTGTGCTGGAGTACCTTGCCAGAGGAACTATGAAGTGAATGAGTAGAATGAAATGCTTCTCTCATTCTCTTGGGCTGAAAATTCTGTATGTTTTGCATAAAGGAAAAAGGAGGAGCCACAGAATAGAATTCTTTTCTCTGTAAGCCATATGAACAAAACAGAAGCCCTCCAGTTTCATGCTGGACTACACCATAACGTTAAATTACATTTCTCTTCAACCCAATCTTCTTGCTAATTTCTAGGAACAGTTTATGTTTAGTAAATGAAAGCAAAAGACCCACCGTATATTTAACACTCTTTGAAGTTGGTATTTAAAACAATAGCAGCAAGAATACTTGAGACAACATAATTTGTTTTTAAAATTAACAAAATAGCTTCCAGAAGGACAACTTTTTATTTGAATGGAGAGTTTCTCTGATTGGTTTAATCCTTCCAGATACTTTGTTTATTTTTATTGTTTAAGACAATGACTTTTTCTTTTCCGCTACTGGGCAAGCTCCTCTTTTTCTTGTGGAGGAATGTCTTATCTCTATTACAATAGAGTCGTACAACAATAAGTTTGCTTTAAAGATACAGCTTTTGCTGACAAATTTTTTATCTAGAACACACAAGAAAGCACAGGCTATTGTATATGCCCTTTTAAATAAGTTAATTGTAATGAGTGACCTGCTAAACTCTTCACAGAGCAGAACAGAATTTTGTATAACTTGGATTGAAAAAAAATGCAAACCTCAAACTTGGTCAGAGATGGAGTCAGAAAAATCCATTCTTCTCTAGTCTGTGACTGAGTGTTACCATATAACAATAACTTTCATGGATAGTTTTACTAATTCAGGACAAGGAAAATGGAATTTACAAAATGCTGCTTCTTCCATCAGCATGCCTTGCTTTGAGCACAGGACAGACTTTTCAGTAGTTCAAGTTCTGTCCCTGACTTTTACAGACCTGTTGCCCATATCATTCTGTCTCATTGTGTTAGCGTATTTCTTTTTCATTAACTTAGTTTAAAAGAAAACAGGCTACTAATTCTACCTATTCCAGAAGGCACTAGTGTAATATAATGACAGCCTATGATGGTAATAGAATTCTAAAAGTGTATTACGCAGTGTAAAACTGTACTGGCAGTAAGACATTATTTGGCCAGCCCAGCCCAGCATAGCTCACCATTAACTTCAGGAGTGGGAGCCCAAAAGAGTTGCAAACTACCAGTATTATATCCTGAGAATGAGATATATTAACATTATGTTCATTTCTTTGCTCTGAGGTAGTGTCAAGGCTTAGAAAGCCCTTATGAAACTTGTGTCAGTAATCTATGTTAATGATGTTTTAAAGCCAAACTTATTACTAGTAAAATGTCATGTAGCTCATTTTCCTTCGGTGTTTTTTATTCATAGGAACATTATGGGCCACAATGTTCTTGAAGCATCCTAAAATGCTTCATGACTGTTCATGACTAACTCAAAACCAGTTACTGGATCCAAAAATCTAGGGTTACTTTTCTTGCCCTGGAGACTGACAACTCATTATTGTCCTAATCAGAGCATGTGTAACTCAAAAGTTGACTTAGATTCAGGGAGAGCCTTTGTTTAGAGCCTCCTGCACCTCTAACATCTGTTGTGATTTTCCATTTGGACTCTGAACAGCTCAGCCATCGGCTGTCTCTGGACCTTCTCCAGACGGGAGCTGCCAGCAGCAGTGTCCAGCTCTCTGCACCTGTCCCCTGCAGCAGCCCAGAGCAGCAGAGGCCAAGGCAGTGCTGCTGCAGCAGAGCAGGGCATGGGCCCCAGGCCAGGCTGAGGTTTACAGGGCCCTGCACTGGCAGGAATTTGCCAGCGGGGAGATGGGTTTCTGAAGTCATCATTGCTAACAGACCCAGCTGGTGATAAATCCCTGCACAGGTTCTGGTCCACTTTCTCTTCTGATCCATACTATGATGTTGATAACCCCTATAGGCTAAAGTACGCTATCATGATTATTTTGGCAGTGCTATCTACGCAGCCTATTTGGAAAATAGGGGTTAAAACAAGATAAGATAAAACCATCTTGGAGGGAAAATACACTTGCTTCAGAGTGTAATTGGAAACCTCTGAAACAGCAGCTAACTGAGAGCAGGTAGTTTTTAAAAATATTGCAAATAAAATCTGGTAACTGCTGTCACTTGGACCGACCAGTGACCTGACAGTTTGAAAAACATGACTCCTGCACTATCATCTTTCCTGAGTTATTCACTTGCATGATGCTAGTGTTCAAAAGCCCAGCCCATGATCACGTTTCTGTTGTGCTGGCTACTATATAAATATGATGTAGGGAGAAAATAGGGGTTTGGAGTGACCACTAACATCAGCATTTAAAATATATAGAATATGGTTAATGTTCTAGAACTGTTTTAGTAAGTGAATCTGTGCAAATTCTTTAGAAATTGAGTAATAAGTAAATTTGCGGCAACAATTTGATGTTAATTCTTTAGCTTTAGAGTTCCTAATCCTTTTTTTGCCTTGTGCCCTTTAAATTCCCTTTGCAGCAGCTCATCTCTCATTTTAAAATTCTCCCTTAGGAGCTAATGTTAAATATGTTCATAAAAAGTTCTACATAATGCTGTTAATGATTACTTTTAGATCATGCTTTTTTATTCCCTTGTCAAATGCCTGAAATCTTAGCCTGGATAAGAATATAAACCATGCAAAGTGTTGGAAGTGTTTCCTCACTTCTTTTTTTGCTATAAAAAAACCATTGAGCTCTCAGAAATGAGCGTTTGTGCCATTGTGTACTAGACATACACATAACTTCTCCAGGTCCAGACAAGTTTGTTTCATGTAGATGCACTTTCTCTTTGTGACTAAAAAGGTGTGCTATTGCATCTGAAGGGAAGCAGAGCAAGAAAATTATAAAGCAAATAGAGGACATATAGGCCTGAGCCTCTATGATCTTTATGAAAATGAGAGAGAATATAAAGTAGACATGAGAGGTTCTAATGCAAATCTAATATCATTTACCTTGGTTTAAAGGATCCATCAAAGCCTATGGCAAAAGCGGGCTGTTTCTACTGTGTTTGTTTAGAAACTTGTTTGAGAACAAAACAGGATGATTTGTGAGGTTTTGAGGGTTAGGAAAGAGAAATTCGAAATTTTGCTCTAAGACCTTGAGCATAAGGTAATTCAAAGACTGATCAATTTCTGTGGTAGAAAACAAGTTCTGTTTCTAATTAATGCCTCTGTTCAGACTCTTGGCAGAAATCTTTTGGAGCAGGCAAAAATGTTCTTTAAAGATGTACTTAATTTTCTTTTTTTTTTCAAGTTACTTCATTATATCAAGTGTGTTAGTCTCTGTTTCCATGTCCTCTCTTTTTGAACGATATATGGCAGAATAGTCTGGAAAATGAGTATTACTACTAGCCTACAGTAGCCTCTAGTGGCCTGAGGCAACTGGTTGTATGCAAAATACAAATGCTTCTGGCACTCATGACTTTCCTTTTTTAGCTGCTCATGGGCTAAATGTATGTTTATATCTGAATCTTTGTGATAGTGTTTGGTGTGGGGCCAGTGTAATGCAAGAGAAAAGAAAGTTAAAGTGCATTTTCTGCAGAGCAGAAACAAGTCTGAATCTAAGTTCCTGTTTCTCATGCTGTATCAGCTACAAAGCCTATTGTGAAGATGTAGCCAGCACTTGGGAATGGATGTGAATTCTTTGTGAGTCCATGCTTGCTCAGGGCTTTCAGGTCAACCCGCTTACAACAAATGGAGTCTAAAAGAACCCTGGAACACATTGGAAAGAAACACAGACTCCCTTTTATGCATAATACTAAAACTATTATAAAAATTAACACTTAGAAAATGCTGTCACGTGTGCTAGGCTACTGTTCATAACAGCAAAATGAACATTTTCTAAAATAATGCAAATCAGACTGTGAAGAAGTCATGGAGCTGGTCTTAATACTAGTTAAGAACCCAATACTGGAGTATATTTATCAGATTATTTCAAGAGTACTTAAACCTTTGTCTGACATCTTTCTTGTGTAAATTTCATACAGATTGATGTACATACACAATACATTTTCACTCTCTATAATCAAAGGATAAAAGCCTTTTCCATCTGTCAGCTAATAAAAACACAAGACAAAAAAGAAGAGAAAATAAAAAGAACTTTCATAATTGTAACCTCAAGATTCCTGATGATCTAGAACAATGTCAAGTCAGAAAATGCTGGTACAGTGCTCTTGGTGGTCTTCTTTTGATAGAGAGACATGGGTTGAAGGCTAGGGAAGAATCCTCCTTGATAAAATGATTATTTTGTTCAAAGGTGATTTGGTCTTGGATTTCTGGAAATTCCGTTTTCCTTTATAGAGCTTTTGGAATTGAAAAGCAAAGCTTCTCCTCCTTATCCTTAATTCCTATGATTTATGAGTTTCAGTCTCTCTGTCTTATTGCATTTCCACCTAGTCTCTTCAAACAAATCAAGTGTGAAACCTGGGACTATATAACTCACTCCAATAAGGTCTAAGATACATCATTCATTCTTTTTATTAACATGATAAAGTCAAGCTTTTTTTTTTTTTTTTTTCCTTTACGTCAAGTCTTTCTCCATAGAGTCACAAGTTAAAACAAGAGATTTCTCTGGTCATTTTACAGTACCCTCATTAAGCTTTGACTTAAACTTCAGAGAAGCTACTGTCCCTCTTGTGCATGTATAAGATCCAGAAAGTAATTTCTTACTTCTTCACCTGAGTCAGGAGCCTAAAGTAAAGTGCTGTGAATGTTCCCTGTCTGAGACAATTTTACAGGCATGGCACCTCAAGTAGTATTTAGCGACAGACTCTGAAGCCCTGACAGCAGGCAGTCACTCAGTAAGTGTCCCCTCCTAAATGAAAGTACTGGCGTTATGTAACCCAGCTGGCATCTTGCCAACAACATTAAATCACCTATATTTTGGACCTAATGTATAAATCAAACTTTGGATTTTATAAAAGTTCATCTTGGTAGCAAAAGGTGTTTTACACATGGGGAAAAGAAAAAAGAAAAAGTCACCTGAATACTATGTTCCTATGTAAATTGTTTGTTTTATAATTTTTATGTTTTATAGTCTTTATAATGTTTTATGTTATCATTTTAAAAGAAAGACATATCTTAAGAAGGAAAGATAAATTATGCCAGGGTGCACTTTCATTATTACTTTCAACTGATACAAATTCACACAGATACCAAATGGGATATCCCCACTTCTACTGCACTTGCAAGATCTTTTATTCTGCCAGCATGCATCTTAGAGAGCTTTGTGCACAGGGAGATCCTGATGAAAACTATCCCTTTTCAGTCTTGGATTTATTTTCTTCTTTGCTTTGGATCCCTGGGCAATCATAAAAACACAAACATTTACAAGAGATAAGTAGTAGGCATATGCAACAGAAGGACGAGAAGGGACCATCCCTTTTGACAGAAGCATGGACTCAGATCAATTTTAGTTGAGAATGAAACTGTTCCCTTGGATAAAAGAAGCATAAATAGGATTAATCATCTGAAGAGAATCCATTAGTGTCCATGTTTACATGAGGAAACACACTAGTTTAGCTACTGGAAAATAACTGTTCTGGAAGAGTTAACTGGGCACCCTTTCTGTTCCAAAGTCAAAATCACTGTCTTCTTTGTAGAGTTACTCCAGAATATTATAAATTTTTAATATAGCATCTCCATGCAAAATGATCCCTAACAGTTGTTAACTACCTTCCTCCGAAGACAAGAGGTAAAAATATTGTTTGGCTCATAAGGATACCAAAAATGTACTCAGCATTGTTTTCCTTCTTGGATGGCTTGCAAAAAATCAGGCTGTTTACATGATGTAGGCAGAGCATACAAGCATTTTCTTGCTTAACACCTGATGGCTCCCCTTTGCTCTTTTCTGTTCTGCTGCACTGTAGATGCTTGCTCTAATTGTTTGAGAAGGGAATCAAATGCAGTCTGATACTTAAGAATGGCAGGAACAGGTCTAGTGATTTAGTATTACGTATAAAACCATTAATGCAGCTCCACACCTCAGTAGAGCTGTAGTTCCCAATCCGTAATCCTTCTTAAAACTGGAATAGACTAACCCAAACGACAGCACACCTCACTGCTCAGATTTTCAAATTACTCTGTTACTCATTAGCATTATGTGAAGGAAAGAGCAAAGCAGTCTGGATTTTATAAAACACTCTCTTCACTGCTGGAATTTTGCCCAGTCTTTCAATCAAAATCAGTGAATTTGAGTTAAAAATAGCTCAATTTATTTTCCTTTTTTGTATTCTTCTTGGACCTTCTTAGAACCAAAAATAAAACTGATGAAAATGCTAGGATGGATCTTGATGGCATACAGGAATCTGTAGAAATTACATTAACTTTCTTTGACTCAAGAAAATCTGGAATGTGTGGTCCCTGGATTTCCTTGGAGTTAGGCATAATTCAAACTTACCTGCTAGACAGGATGCCTGTGTTAATTGGGAGGGTAATTGTATGTTCAGAAATGGTAAAAAATACAGTATTTCCACCTCCTTTGGTTTTCTAGCAAGTCTTGAGGCTGCAGTTTTTTTCAGAATTAATTTACCTTTCATTTAAAAACTTGAAAAGCAAGGTTCTAATTCCTACACTTGGAAGATATTCTTGGAAAACTTGGAAAATGAGATTATTCATTGATAAAAACTAATAGGTTTTTAAGGTAGTTCAAAAAGAAAAACTGAAGTAAAAAAAATAATTTTGAGGCCTGGCTCACATTTTTATTATTTTGAGTTGGGATTGGCAGACCTACAAAGATCCCATACAAAGAGGATGGGATTATACATATCCCAGGTGTCCTCAGCCCTGAATGTTTGATGACTTTATCTAAATATATGTCTGATATTCACAAGTAGTGACAGGATGATCCTGTTGTAAAAGCACAACTATATCCCATAGCGCGGGGAAACTGGAGCACTGGATTTTACTCTGCATTCCTTATCTTAAAAATGAGCCCAGACATTTTCCTCAGTGTATACAAAGTATGGTCTGCAGGTGAAGGCAAAGATCTTCCAGGAAAATGTGGTCCTTTATCTTTGCACGTCTCAGTTCCATATACAGAAAGGAGATAAAATCTTTCTTAGTTCTGGATTGGTACTGACTGTTGTGTGGATATTTTCTATCAAATATGGCAGTGAACCTTTAACCAGGATTGTGAATTTATTTCACAAAAACTAAGTATCATGGAACTCTCCTGTGACAAATAAATGTGTAGAATTGTTGTAAGAAGGAGTCATGATAGTGACTGAAATGTGTGGCTCAAGGTGACAGAACCTTAACTTTAGTTAGTATTTTTATAAGGTCCACAACTTCAAATTTTGTCATCTTTGTTTTATAATTGTGGAAGTTGAGTGTTCTGAGAAATGACAGCTAGCCAGCACTGGAACCAAGAAATCCATATATAGTGTGTGAAAAGTTCATAAAAGATTAGTGGGTGTTTTAATAAATAATTATAGACTATTTATAGGAGGGTCAAATGTGACTCATAACCATCTTCATCACTTTCTACTGATGTACATGGAACATCTGCAACCATGTATAATCACCACAAAAGCTACAAGAGCTTACAATATGTGTTAAGGAATCTATTAACCACATATTAACCCTCTATAAACCATTTCAAATGGATTTTTAACATGAAGTGTGACCAACTTGTGCTTCAAGTCTTGATTTTAAGCTCTGGCCTGTGGACTGTCTTCTCTTGATGGCGTATCTTTAAGACCAGTGTCACCACAGGTATAGAGCTGTGACTCTTTGTGATTTTGTTCCATAATGTCATTATTTATGTACTTTCTGTCTTCCCCACTTCCAGCTGTATGGGGAGTAATGCTTCAACAAATAATGGACAACATTCACAGCAGGAGGCTTTCTGGTTTTTTACAGGGCATTGGTCATATTTTTAAAATATCAAAACAATGTTTTACTGGCAGTTCCTTCAAAACAACTGAAAAGCACTAAAATGAACAGTTCAACATCATACCCACATTCACTTTTGTTGCTGACAGCTCATTGTATATAAGTATATGCTGGTCAGATATTTTGTGTTAAGTGCCTGCTGGCTCTTCAGTTCTGCTTTTAGAATTTCTCCCTCATTGACATGTTTGCATCCCAGTAAGTGCAGTGACACTCGTGGCAGTCTAGAGCCCAACACCAGCCAAGTGCTTCAGTGTGAAAAGTCTGTATGTGAACAGTGGGAGCGATGAGAAATCCCTGGACCAGCACATTTTGTGCCAAATTCACCCTGGGAGGAGAAGCTTGTGAATAAACGATGAGCTCAAATACAGAGTTAAGCAACTGTGCTGCAACTCCTTAACTGAGACTTTTGAATCTCAAGCAGTTTGTCTCAGATTGAAAGGAGCACGCAGAAATATTCAAACTCTAAGGAACGCAGAGTTGGCTCAGGACTCTGCACTGGTGCTGTTGGAATTTCACTGGTGATCAGTTGTAATTCAGGATAAGTTAGGGACTGTTGGACCACTCGGTGTTTGCTCCTAGGCTGAGCAGCTTCAAAACAACTGTTCCTGCAAGCACGGCTTTGTGGGACCACTGCTGTAATTAAACAGAACCTCTGTTATCTTAGGGAGGGGGGTGTGTTAGGAGTTTCAACTTCAGAGTTATCTGAGGGAGGCATTCTTTGAGGGAGCTGCATTTCCTCAGTGCTGTTGGTCTGCGCTGACTTTGCTGAGCTGCAATGGTTTCGGTGTCAGCCGTGAACTCTCTGGTCTCCTTTGCCCCTGGGGCAAGCACTGAAAATTAGATATTAGTGGTTTCTTCATATCAAGTGTGATACTTATTTTGTCCCACAGCTTGTGCTTTTACTTCACTATCTATAAACTGAGGATACTATTTTAGTTATTTTTAATTCTCTCAGTAGTAATATATTTCAGGGGAAGCTGGAGGAGTAAAAATTGAGTTATTTGAAAATCTCTAGTATAGAAAGGGTTATCATGACTGAATCAGCTTCTGTGTGTTTACATATGTGAAATGAGTTGATATGTTGATTAAATTCCTTCTATACAGATATCAACATTATAAAAATGTGATGGTGACTGACAGCAGCTAATGTGGTTTTGATTGTCAGCTGTTAGAATAAAGTGGTTGAGTGGAAAAATTTTATACTTTACATTTTCTTTTTAGTTCAGATTTGCAGTAGGCAAGAGTAGAGAAGTTTACAAGAGTATTTGTTCTATACACAGGAGTTTTTCACTAAAACATTCAGGTGTAAATAGATGGCTGATGTTGAAGAGAGTGCTTGACCCTAAATTTCTTTTACCAGCAGGAAAAGGAGGTCCAATGTATTGAGATGCCTTTTTTTCCCCTGTTGCCTGTAGAAATCTTTCACTGTGGTGAAATCTACCAGCTGTGTTAGTATCATTGATGTTTTTTATTATACTACTGTCATGAGTTATTTTTATATTCTGCTTCTACTACACAAATGTCAAAGTCAGTTTTGACTGACTTGTGCATTAATACAGTTACAGCTTACAGTTCCTGTTGTTATATTGCTGTTATACCCTCACGCCACTTAAGCTGAAAATTACTAATGGTACTGGTACAATATGCTTCCCCTGATTCCTACATCCATGTGCAAATTTGAAAGGATCCTGTGAATTTTAGAATATTCTGCCAATTTAGAGCTAAAATTGCTTCCATCTAGAATTATAACTAACTAGACATGGTTTAAAACCAGAGAATTCTTTCATTGCTGTGCAATACACCTACCTCAGCCACTTGAAAACAGTGAATGCCCACTATTACAGAAAACGTGCCTGCTTTTCTGACATGCTGGGCACCTTCCCCTTTCATCATCTTTTAGAAAATTAGTAGAGGCAAGATTCACTGAACGTGAGTGGGACTTGAATGACAAGATGGTCTGTGTAGCCTCTGAGAAGGTGTGAATATTGACCAAAGTGCTGAGAATTTCCTCAAATTGCCTTGCAGTTAGGACAGACAGCTGTTTGGAATCTACTTAAGGAGAATAAAAATTGTATGCACAGGTATTAAAGTGAGATAATTTTACTTTTAAAATGATAGTCACAGCTTACATATTTGAGGTAACAGATGCAGTTCTGCCCTGCGGCAAAGCCTTATTCTGCATATCATGTGATTTTTATATTAAGAATATGTCCTGTTTAAAATTAGAAATGTCTTCTGCACCAATTTTAGTAGTAAAGAATAAAAATCATTATTAATAGGAATGTTTATCATACAATTTTCAGTCGATTAAGTTCCAGTAATCAAATCCACATGACTTGAACCTGCATACCACACCCCCATAAGCAGAGAGTATTAGCATATTTGAAGAACCAAAAATCGCGGTGTGTATTTGCACTGTGTTTGCTCAGGAATGTAATGGAAACTAGGTGAAAGAGCAAAGAAAGAGACTGCTTCAAAGGATGCTGGCTTTAAAATTCATATAGAACTTCTGAGAAAGGAAAGGTGCTATTCTCACTATCCTGTCAAAACTGCATTTGAATGAATCATGTCCTACCTCTTTAAATTTCTCATTAAATGGGTCTCAGAGGGAATGTATGCTTAGTGATATCACTCCCATGAAAACACAAAAAATGCTAGGAAATGTCCAAAATTTTTAGAAAATAAGTAATTTTCAATCTGAAGAATCTTTGTCGAGATATGAGTGGTGTCCTTCAGGGTTCTGTATTGGGACCAGTGTTATTTAATACCTTCATTAATGACACAGAGGCATCAAGTGCACCCCCAGCAAATTTTCAGATGACACCGAGCTGAGTGGTGGCGTTGCCACACCTGAAAGACAGGATAACATCCAGAGGGACCTGGGCAAGCTCAAGAATTGGGCCCTTGGCAAATGTGTGGTTTAAGAAGACCGAGTGCAGGGTCGGGGCAAGCCCCAGTATCAGTCCAGGGGGATGAACAGATCCAGAGCAGCCCTGCTGAGGAGGACTTGGAGTGCTGGTGGATGAGAGGCTGGACAGGAGCCAGCAAAGTGCACTCATAGCCCAGAAAGCCAAACGTGTCCTGGGCTGCATCCAAAGCCCCGTGGGAGCAGGACAAGGGAGGGGACTCTGCCCCTCTGCTCCACTGTGGTGTGACCCACCTGGAACACTGCATCCAGCTCTGGGGTCCCAGCACAGGAAGGACAGGGACCCGCTGGAGTGAGTCCAGAGGAGGCCCCCAAGATGATTTGAGGGATAGACCACCTCTCCAATGAGAAAAAGCTTGAGAGAATTTGGATTGTCCAGTCTGGAGAGGAGAGGGCTTCTGGATGACCTAATTGTGACCTTCCAGTACCTAAAGGGAGCCCACAAGAAAGATGGAGAGAGACTCTTTACAGGAGCATGTAGTGACAAGAGAAGGGGGCATGGTTTTAAACTGAGAGTAGTTCTAGATTAGATTAGATTAGATTAGAGGAAGAAACTCTTCCCTGTGAGAGTGGTGAGGCGCTGGAATAGATTGTCCAGAGAAGTTGTAGCTGCCTCATTCCTGGAAATGTCCAAGCCCAGGTTGAATGGGGCTCTGAGCAAATGAACCTAGTGTAAGGCTCTCTGTTCATGGCAGGGACATTGGAACTACATGATCTTTCAGGTCCCTTCCAATCCAAGCCATTTTATGATTTCATTTCTGATTCTGTGACATCTTGCAAAGGCAAGCCTAGCATAGGATGAACTCGCATTGAAACAAAAATTGCCATGTGGTCTGAGACAGACCAGGCACTGTGTTATTTTCAGCTAGCCAGTGGCTGCACTACTGATTGCACTACCACTTGTAGGATTTCAGCACAGTGTCTGCCCTGGTAGTACTGACATCATTTTGCATCTCTGAAGCAGCATAAAGAGGTGTGATTTTCCTTCCCTGGTCCTTCTTGACTCAAAATCAAATGAAATCTCTTGTCTCACCCAGATAATTTCGTTCTCTCACCCCATTTTATTTCACTGCTAGAGCTTGAAAGTCAATAGAAAGCCCTTAAGCAGATTACAGACAGATCTAAGGTTGCTGAATACAGAATTACTTCCAAACTGGAAAGAAAACCCAAAACTAAACAACAAAATCTGATTCTTAGAGGGAGGAAACAAAATAGGAAAATGTATTAAATTCCACTATTTTTTAGATCACTAACTGTTCTATAACATACTAGTGACTTTATGAAAGACACTTTTTTGTCAGTAAAAGATATTGGTTGCTGCTGCTATTGCTAGAGAAAGTTTTAAAATACTAGGAATTGATTTTAAATCTAAGAAGAGAAAAAAAATAAACATACCACCTCTATTGCATTTTTTTAAACTTAGCAAGTTGTTCTGCAAATATCTTAAAGCTATAATTGAGCAGACTGCAAAGGATTTTGGGTGAGGCATACTAAAGCTAAGTAGAAGGCCACAGAAAACACTTGTAGCAGATGTAATTGCAGTCCGTGTGCAATCTGAACAACTTTGGTTCTCTGATAGTAATGCAGGATGACAGAGAGGCCAACAGGGAACATGTCCTTTCTGTGATTTCTTAGCAGCACTCCACCTGCTAAACAGGTCACTACAGACTAAGCAAAACCAGGTTAATTAGACAGACTCGTGGACAATACTTGCTCTCCTTTCCATGTCCTTTGCTAACATAAAGTCAATTTATTTTGTCAACTGATACTGTAACATACTATCAAAATGATTAAAAAACCTAGGAATTACCACCACCATGAGAGCCTTGCTTTCTTACTTCTGCTTTCTTCCTTTTTACCCTGTTACATCACTCCTCATAGCAAAGCTCTGACTGAACACAATAACTGAGAAGATGTATGCTGTGGGATTTATTCTCCAGCTTCTGGCCCTTCATTCTTCCTGAAACAGTCAGGCTATGGCCAGGAGTATTGCTGAAACCCCAGGCCACTGCAGGTGGACTGCAGGCAGTAAAAATGACCAGCATTAGGATTAGGAGAAAGGCAGATAGAACAAGTCTAAACCTGTCGACCCTAAGGCCTATTCAGTTCAGCATCTGATCCAAAACCTGCCTGCATCACAGAACTCTTACAATGGGATTGGAGTCAGGTTCAGGACAGTAAGTACAACTGAGGCCCAGCAGCTGTTGGGAGAGGATTATTTCAGGGTCTAATTTTCCAGCTCTTTTCTGTTAAGTAGCTAAAAATGGAAGTTGCTCAACTGAACTGAATTTGCCCATTGAAAATTCCCTGCTTGGCTTTTCAATGGCAAGCACAAATCTTCTGTAGGTGGCAGGAAAGCAAATAGATTTATTTGTTTACAATCTTCACTTCTCTAGCAAACAGTAGCTACAACAAATTTCTCAGTCCAGGATATAATAAAACCTGGTAATTTTTTAAGCAAAAGCATGTTCTTTTTTTTCCTGCAGTTAAAGTCTGGCATGCAGTGCTCATTGCTTAACAAAGGAAAATATCCAGCTCTTCTTTTTGCTTTTGTGTGGTCTGTCACATCCTTATACGAAGAAAAGTGAATTGCAACTTGCTGCTCAGCCACAACATGGCCATAATGCACCCCTTGGGAGGGATTATATATATTCAAACCAGAGAGAATCTCCTGCATTGCTTTTTCCCCTCCCATGTGACAACTCTACTTTCTAAATACAAGACACAGTTCGAAGCAGGCTAGCTGTGGAGGCTGCTTTGATGTCCTGCCATCACACTGAGCTGTGGAAAGCCTTCTTGTTGTCTTATGTAGGGAGCAGTTGAGGATATCAAAGGGAAGATGGGATGTTAAATTTTTATTGATGAATGTTTAATAGTCTGGGTTGTAAGCTGTCATGAGTAATGCAGTAAAGGATTCATTCTGAATCTTGCTGTTTGCCATACAGTGCCTGAAAGTGATTAGTCTTTAAAGAGTACAAATCTTTGGGTTTTTTTTCTGCAGCAATTTATTTTCTGCAGCAGATTAAAAGAAATCTATCATGATACTTAGGAGAGAGTCAAGTGGGCACATTAGGTTAATTCACCAGCCTCTCAGCTTGAGACCTGAGTTTGAATCAGGTTTACGGGGAAAAAAAGCAATGAATTTAGCACTGTTTTCAGAAAGCCCACTAATGTGACAAGTCTGGCCACATCTCACTGGGCTTATTAGGGCCATGCATCT
>VYZR01070736.1:0-12348 GCA_013400675.1 Oxylabes madagascariensis
GGGGTGCAGTTTCCCAAAAATCCCCGGATGGGGTGCAGCTTCCCGCTCTCTTGCATCAGGGAGTGGCAGAGGTCATGTATTCCAAGTTCCTAGGAAATACAATCTCTTTTTTTTTTTTTTTTTTTTCCCCAAAACCCTTTTAGATGGGAGAATAGTCTTCAATATCATGAGAAGGGTTGGGATTTTTCCAAACCTCCCGAGGAATTAACTTTACCCTTGGAAGAGTCCCGTGTCATTCAACAGGTGCAGCTCCTGGAAGGATCTAAATAAAAAGGGAGTCAATTCCGCAGCCATTCCTTAGAAAAAGGACTGAACAGAAATAATAATGTTTCCTGGGATTTTTATAAAAAAACACCCCAAATTTCTGTGGCAAGATAAAACCCTCGATTAAATTTTACGGTCTGGTATAAAAAGTGCTGTCTGAAGGTTGTTATTTTCTATTAGCAGTGAGAGTTTTCTTGAAGACGCTGAGATAACTCATCGGGCTTTTCCTCAGCTCTGATTTAAGACAGCTGGAGCTGAGGAAGATTTTCCTGGAAGTGAAGTGAAACATCAGTACAGAAGAGCACTGATATAACAGAAATGATAATTGTCCTTTTCCCTGTCTTCTATCAATATCCAGCTATGAATACTTAGGGATTTACTGCAAGTTCACAGAACTTTAATTTTCCCTCACATCATTCGATAGTGAAAAAATGTTAACTATAAGCTGTACCAAAATAACATCTATTAAAATTATCACCATTTTTTCTGTTTTATCTGTCAATTATCTTGCTGTAGACTTAACAAAACAATATCTATAGACCTCCAAATTTGGTTTTTTACTTTCTTTTGGTTGCTTCTTTCCAGTGAAATAATTGCAAGTAGAGTTTGTTTGTGGCTAATCAATATCCTGGTGCCAGTATTAATGGGATGTGTGACAGCATAAGGACAGTCCCCCTCCAAAACAAATCCCTGACAATTACTATTAATCATTTCTGAAGGGTTTGGGTTTGTTTTTGTTGGTTTTTTTTCCCAAATAAAAAATAAACCAGGAATTTGTTTTTTGTGTGCACAGTCGTAAAGTGATCATTTGGGAGAGCTGTAGATTATCTGTGAATAATCCAATCTTTCACAACAGGTTTATTTTGGATTTCTATAAACTGTAAAGGGTGAATTACTCAGCTGTGTGTTCAGAGGTGTTGGTGAGTTTGCAGATTACCAATGTAAATGTGTGAGTAGAGGAAAATACTTCTTTTTTCACCAGATAGAAGCCATCAGCTCTTCATACTCTCAGTAAATTTCCAACTTGAAAAACTCCTTTTCAGTAAATCCTCAGAGCACAAATAACAACAGTGAATCATAGAATCAAAGAATGGTTTGACCTGGAAGGGACCTTAAAGATCATCTCATTCCAAACCCATGCCATGGGGAGTGACGCCTTTAAAAGATTCCTTAAAAAAAATTATTTGTAACGACTTAACAATCCTCCTTGAAAAATCCCATTTTTTAAAATAAATAAAAAGCTTCATTACTCCAATAAAACCCTATTTGAATCCATTCATTTAACAAACAGGAACATAAATTCTATTTATGCCAAGTGGAGCTGAGATCTCCCTGTGATACCTCCTAAACTTGTGACCTTGAGTTAATTGTGAAGCAACGGCAAGTGAAAATCGGTGTGAAAAGGAATGAGTATGAAAGAAAACAACCCCTAAATTAAAGACTTTTTCCTCTCCAGCAGTTTGGGCAGCAGCTCGGACTGTCATCAGGGGATAAATCAATTTGCAGGGCTGTGGACAGCTCTTTAATATGAGTTCTGAATGGTTTAATTGGGGAAGTGCGGGAGAAGTTGGAGGTGCCGAGTTCGGGGCACGTGGGGCTGGGTGTGCTCCTCCAGAACNACTGTTTTTAACAGAGTTTGGGCCTGTTTTCTCCTTTGAGGATGGTGCTGCTGGATGTGGGAGGGCTGCAGGCAGGGCACAACTTCCAAAAGCCTTGGAAAAGATTCAGGAGACGCAACAAAGGGATGGTGCAGCCCTGGGAATCACCTCCCTGTGTCCCAGGAGCTGATGTGGAAGCTGTATCAGGGGACATTCAGGTTGGATATTGGGAAAGATTTCTTCATGGAAAAAGTGGTCAAGCATTGGGACAGGCTGCCCAGGGCAGTGGTGGAGTCACATCCCTGGAGGTGTCCAAAAAACTGAGTGGACGTGGCATTTTGTGACATGGATTAGTGGGCATTGGTGGGATGGGGTCAAAGCTGGCCTTGATGATCTTGGAGGTATTTTCCAGCCTTAATGATTCCATGATCCTATCCCTCAGTTTTACCTCATCTAATACGAATATTGCTACCCAAATCTCTAATTCCTCATTCTTTAAACGCTCCTGATGTCTCAAACTCCTGTGGCAATGATCCCACATCCCACCCCAAAGCCCTGGCTCTTGTCACCATCATGTGCTGTGGGCCTTGCCACATCTTTTTGGCTGGTCCTGGATTCTTGTATCAGCAGAAACAGGAAAAAAGTTATTCTCAACAACTTCCTGAGATATTCCCTATCAACTATTCCTTATCTGGTACATTTTTGCCATTTTTATCCTTGTTAGCCACGAAATTCATGTTCCAAACCTGACAGGCTCTCATCACATGCACATCTCACCCTCTGTCTAATCATTTCCATCAGCCCTCTCTGAACTTTTTATACTTCAGCTGTACCTTTTTTGAAATGGAAATGAAAGCAGCGTTCAAGGCAAAGGCTCATCGCCCCTTTATGTAACAGCATTCAAATATTTCAGCGCTGTTTTCTCTCACACATCCTGTGCTGGGGTTTGCTTTTCATGAGGGAAAAATGGGATCAGTGAAGGGACAGCAAGGTGGTGTCCATTGGGCTGGGATGGGTGGAGAGCAAACATCTGCTTGGCCCTGTTGTTGACCAAGGCTGGGCCATTCATTTTCTCCACACTGCAATTTTATCCCCACAAGCTGGCAGTGATATAAAGGTTAAATCTTGTGGGTGAACTGTCTAATATTGGGGCTGTAGGACGTAATTGTCACAGTAATATAAATTCATGGAATGGTTTGGGTNCACTGCCAGGGATCCAGGGGCAGCCACAGCTGCTCTGGGCACAATTCCTTCCCAAAATCCCATCTAACCCCAGTGGTTTGAAACCATTCCCCCTTTTCTGGGCACTCCAAGCTCTTGTCTCTCCCTCTTTCCGTCTTTCCTACAAGGAGTAAGTTACTCTGTGTAACCAATGCTTACCTTTGCCCAGGGAAGAAGTGCAAGTAAGGGCTGGGTTATTCCTGGATTCAACCTCAGATCTCCAGCATCCAAATTCTTGTGCTCCCCTGGACACTGCAAGAAATAAACTTCTTCATTCTGCTCAAAAATATTGACTTTATCCCACAAATAACACTCTCTCTGCTGGGTGGGAGGCCATGCCCTGTCTAAATCCATTTGTTTTCCAGTGTTTAATACAGGGATTTCAAAAGCTGCTCCTTTCCTCATCAGTGGAGGTGACAAAACAATATTATTTTTTCCCAAATATTGGAACCTCAGTAATATATCCCACTAATCTCCCAGCCACAAAGGTACTTTATAAGTAAAGCAGGGTGGTTTTTATGGGTCAGATGTTGTTGTCCTACTGCACTGGAGCTTGTATCCTCCTGATACCACACATGTTTGTTCTCTACTTAATTTTTAATGTATGAATTTGTTTTTATATTAAAATTCAATAAAATTTTAATTATGAAACATAATATATCACACTGAAGTATATATATCTATGGAGAGGCACATCTGTGGTTTTACAACAGATGTGTGGAACTCTGCAAATATTTAAGATGCAGATTTTACCACTAAAATGAGCACAAACCCCGCTTGCCTACGGATGAAAAACTCAGGTAGGCCCAGGTTGAGTGCACCTAAATGGGTCCCTGATCTCAGTGAAAGCAGAAAGTTGATGAGGAGTTACTGAATATCACCAGGGAGCAGGAGGAAAATCAGAATTAGAGACACAAGAAGCCAAAAGAAAGGGAGAAGCTCTAAGGTGCAGAACTAGTTTTTCCATAAATATGTTATTTATAGTTCTGAATCCTCTCTAATTTATACCTTTTCTGGACTGTAGATCTTCCTAGCATTCACTGGCAGAAGAATCAACTTTCTGACCTAGTGTAAAGTCTGCACAGTGCAATTTACTTGTTGCCAGTTGCCATTCAGGACTCTCAAGGTGAAGAAATTCTCTATTTCCTTTTAATTTTTAGATCAGAATTTATTCTGCTGCACTGGGCCATGTCTGTTGTACTCTACAAGTTACTCCCATGAGCCTTCCAACAAAAGTAAAGTCAAACAAACAATTCAGGAAAAATCTGGGGAGAGAAGGACATTAAAATAATAATGAATGATGAAAATTAAAGGCCGGGTTTGGTGCTTATTCAAAGTAGTCCAAAGTGAAATTTTCGTGTAGGTATAAATCAAAAGTAGCTCCAGTGAAAAAATAAAAGCGATAGGAGGAGAAATAGGTCCTATGAAGAGAAATAATGCAGAATGTGTCAGAGAAAAACTCTATCAGGATGGGTTTTTTCATCTTAAACACCAACCTTTCTGGTTTTGGTGCAATTTTGGGGTGGCTCCTCTCACCCAGCCTCGAGGTCCACAAAAAGGCATCGTGGATTTGGGCTTGGCCAGCACAGAGAGGCCACTGGAAGTTCTTCTTCAGCTCCTTTATCTCTCTTTTCTCACCAAAACTCTCCATTTCTCAGCTGACACTTGCACATGGGAATGTGGAATATTGAAATCCTCATCTGAATAATAAATCAAATCCCCATGAATTATCCAGAGGAGCTGAACTGCACACCACAACTTGCGTTGCACTTGAGCACACACAGACCCCTGAACTGGCATCCCAGATGTTGTTGCACTAAACACCACCAGCATTTTCTTTAAAGACATCGAAAATTCAGTGCCTGAAATGCCACAGATTTCCCTATTCACTGCCCTCGTCATAAGGCTGACCCACGTAATTTTAAGAAAGGAGCTGAAATCTCAGCCAAACTCCGCAGAGATTCCACGTGATATTGTTTTAACTGTTTGCTGAACTCTTTCTGGAATTATTTGTCCTGAATTTTGGCGACATGAAGCGAATAAATAATCACGTCTCACCTGGGAGTAGGAAATCTGAACAATGAGTTTATAGCCACGAAACCATTTTTGGGGAGGGGAGAAAGGAGAAATCTGAGTCGAAGAGCAAGGTCTGCAGGTTGTCTACATGCTTAAAATATTAATCAGTTGGCAACATTTCTCCTCTGGAACAGAAGAAAAAGCAGAAAAAGGACATTTCATAGAGCCAATAACACTCACAACTTGAGAAAGCGTAAGATGATCCTTTCCTTAGAAAAATCCATCACCAGCTAAACTCCTAAAGCAGGGGGAGTTCTCAGGATTGTGAGGGTTTTGTTGTTTTGTTTTTTTTTTTAAATAAAACAAATGAAAAAGCTGCCGGTTCTCCTAAAAGTAAGGAGGGGCTGATGCTAATGATTGCTTTCTGTCATAATTGCAGCGAGCTGTCATCAACAAGGAATTGCAGCTCAGAACTCCTGGGAAGTAAAGCAAGAGAGGCAAATCTGTGTCAAACTTCTGCACATGGTGCAGATTTATGCTCTCTATTAGACTCCAGTGGAACATGCTGTCTCTCACCTTTTGTTCTTTTTTAATTAAAATAAAATAAAGGAAGAAAAGGGGGAAAAAAAAGAAGCCATTATTAATAATCTCATTGGCATCTCTCACTCTGCGATTTGCTTCTTAAAATGATGACTCTGCCTGAAGTTTTTAACACCATAAATAAACTGAAACCTTTCTGCTTCCAGAATGTCACTGCTGTTTGTGAGCAGCTTTCCCTTTCTTCTTTCCTTTTGCTTCTTGCAGAGGAAGCTTAAACCCCATCTCCTTGGACTTTCAAAGGTGCCACACAGATCTATTTTTAAGCATCCATTTTTAGATGCAGAAATCAACTTCTTACTCATTTCTTTTTTTGTTTAATATGGGAAAAATGTTCCCTCCTTCTTCAGCACTCAGTCCAGTGTTGCAGGCACTGGAAATTCTGAATGTGGGATGAGACCAAAGCCCAAAGTTCAGGGTCCCTCAACCTTCAAGGAGTAGAGATAACAATAGGATGAAGCAGAATGGTTTTAGCTGGAAGAGGGTAAATTTTGGTGGGATTTTGGGCAGNGTGGTTTGGACAAGGCTGGAGGTAGGATTTGCAAGTGGCTGTGCCATTCCAGCTCTGCAAAACCCCACAGTGATGTTCCTAAACCAGCTTGGGGCTGGGGCCTGGACTTGCTCCCCTTCTCCACAGAAAATTATTTCAATCCTGGCTTTGTGGTGATTCGCTTCTTCGTTTCATATTTATTTTTTTCTTTGCAGCTCTCTTTCCGTGTTTGAGGGAATTTAGTCTTTTTCACTGATTAAAATTTGGGATTCTGGAGAAAAAAAAAAATAGTGACCTTTTGATGCAGCCTACAAAGTACTCCCACTAAACAGGCAATAAGTGAATCTAATAGACACCCCAACCCACGCCAAGTCCCATAAAATCAGGGTGTGAAGCATAAGGGAGAGAGGGATTCATATTAATAATTCATTCCAAGCAAGCCCCTGGAGCAGTTTTACTATGATATGCTATGCAGAATGCTTCAACACACTAATTAATATTTTCAAAGTGTTCCACGAGCCCCTTTTAAAAGCACTTTTGCCATTCATTGAGCATTCTGCATTTCGGGAGGGGAAGCTCAGGCCTGCCCCCCAAACCCAGGGCTGAGCTGCAGGATTGGGGGGCAGAGGAGGAAGCAGCACCCCCCAAAGCTGCTGCTCCCGTCCCCACGTGGATGGCCCGTGCCTTTTGCTCCTCAAATCCAAAATGAGCTGGAATAAATTACGTTCCCTTGTAGCCCAAAATGCAGGTGACCCCCAGAGAGATCTGGTAATTGCGCTGAAGAGTCCCTGCCGCATTCCCCTCCCCAGATTTTTCCAGGGAAAAGCTCTGCCAATAACTTGAGACAGCACCAAGTTCTTCTTCTTAGGCACATCCCTGTTGTTTCTTACCACATATTTACAAACCAGCCCAATTTCCTGCTTCAGTTAGCAAGAAAACGCAGCGAGGATGTGTTCAGCAATGAAAAAAAAAGTCAAGTTTTAGAACTAATGAACTTAACCCAGTGCTGGGATCTCAGCGCAGAATTCTATCTCCAGCAATAAATCTCTCCATTATGTTTCTATTAAATGCACTGTAACACTTTTTAAAACAAAAAGACAAAAAAAAAGAAGAAAAAAAGAAAAAAAAAAAGAGTCAGGGATGACACTTGGCCTGCTCATGCTCCAAAAATCAAAACAAAAGGATTTCTTTAGGAAAAATAAGGCAGAACGTACCCAGAGAGTGAACCCTGCCCAAATCATTGTTTCCTGGTTGGTCCAAATAATCTCTTGGCTAATTAAGAGCTGAAAAATTCAAGGAGTGAATTGTTTTTAACCCCTGGAGTGCCGGGGATAGTTTTGTAAAGGGTGGGGGCGCTTCTTAAAAAGTGACACTGGATTTTTTTAAATCGGCAAAAAATTGGCTGATTTTAGAGAGAAAATAGAGAGAATTAAGGACACCTAGGAATGCTGGAAAAATATGCCCAAACTTCCTACACCCATCTAAAATCCAGCTCCTACCTCTCCTCTGAAGATCCAGATGAGCTACACCAGGCTCAGTGCATCACATTCTGGGGCCAGTGTCAGGATTTGCCCCAGAAGAGGAGCCACCAACACAGATTGCACCATAAACTCTCCTGACATTTAGGAAAAGACCAAAAAAATGAGATTGTCCACTCTGGAGCTGGATCAGCTGCTGCTCCACAGCAGCACTGAGCAGTGGAGGGACCGTGCTTCTCCACACAAACCCACAGCAGTTCTGCCAATGCAAATATTAATAATCAAGATAATGGTGTTGATTTTGGACACTCCCTTGAGGATGCCCTCTAACCCCAGCTTGGCAGCTCTCGAGAGGAGCCATCCAGCAGAGCTCAGGAGCCTCCCTCTCCCCACAGCCCCTCTCAGGAGAGCCCCCGTGGGTGCTGGGTGAGGACAGGACAGGACCCCCAACCCCCAGACACCCAGAAAGCAGCAGGAAGAGTCACCAGGAAGCCAAGGGCAGGGAGGGGCTGGGAATCTTCATTCCCAACTCCTGCTTCCCCCGACACCCCAAAACTCACCAGCACTGGGCACATCCCAGGATGGGGGAAGAGCACTTTGGTCTGCAGAGCCCCCAAACTGGTACCAGCCCCTCTCCCAGTGTGCTGGGACCTTTAGGATGTGTCTGACCCTGGAACCTTTAGGATGTGCATTATATTGGGACCTTTAGGATGTGCATTTTTGTACCTTTAGGATGTGCATTATATTGGAACCTTCAGGATGTTCATTATTTTCGGACCTTTAGGATATGGGTTACACTGGCACTTGGAAAGCATCCCCACAATGGGCTCATTTAGTGTCCAAAGAGTCAGAAATTTGTTCTTTTTTTTTTTAGAATTTTGTGCTCTGGCTGGGCCTGATTTGCTGTTGCAGTGACCCTTTGCAGCTGAGTTTTTAATAAGGGGTTGTGCTCACTTTTTCAGGATTAATTCCCACTCCTGCAGCGAGGGCTCCTTGGTACGAGGACAGGTGACACAGGGGCTCTGCTGGAACCTTCCAAACTTCACTCCTGGTCCAGCTGCTGCTGAAATGCCCTTTTTTTTTTTCTTTCTTTTTTTTGGGTAAGGGAAAGAGCGAGGAGAAACTCTTCCCTGAGCAGCAGCTTGGCTGCCCCAGCAGGAGCAGCGGCTTCAACGCTGGTGGTCAAGACCTGGTGGAGAATTTGAAGCTCTGCATCCAGAGGTGGAGGATCCTTCCAGGTGAAGAAGGGAACAAAGGAGCAAGGTCTTGTTTTCTCCCCTGCCGGGAAAACACAGAAGGTCAGCAACCTGTACCCAACCCCAGGCTGAGCTTTGTTGAGCGGGGTTCAAGCTGCTGCCTGGGCAACCAGGGCGGGCAGGGGAGCTGGAAAATCCTCCTGAGCGCTGAGCACAAAGCCCAAACCCGCCTGGCAGGAGGGCAGAGGGGGGAAAGGAGCAGGAATTGCTTGCACGGCCGTGCTGGCATGCAGTGATGTGCTGACTTTTGCTGCCAGGGCGATGCTGAGCGCCTGAGCTGGGCAGGATCGGCCCCAACACCCCCCTGCCCCCTTCCCTTCCCACACAACTTTAATTTGGAGTGAATTTAGTGCTCCAGATTGACGGGAAGGGTTCTTGTTTATAAAACACCCCGGATAACAAACGCTGTCGAAGAGAGCAGCCCACACTCGTGACTTTTGTCCAGCTTAGGCTGAGCAGAAAAAGCTCCAAAAACACAGCTCTGACCTTTTTCCCCCATAAATGTCCCAACACCAGCTCGCTCTCGGGCTGTGGGGTTTGTGGCCCTCTTGCCGTGCAGAAGAGCTTCTTAAACTGATTTTTGGGGTGCATCTAAAGGAGTATTTTCAGCCGCCCTTTCCCCAGCACCCTTCAGTCACCCCTGTCCCTCCCTGCCCAGCAGGTCAGGGCATCCCCAAATCCTTTGGGATGCAGCTCCTGGGACGGGGACAGCTCGAGGCTTTCCGATTTCCTGGGGACTCCAAGTTGTGCCTTCTGTCCCCCCCCGCACCAGCTCCTCCTTGGATTTTGGCAGGGGGAAAAAAAATAGGTTTGGCTGAAATGCTGGGAGCTGGGGATGGAATTGTTTGAAAGCTTAAGAGTGCCATCGTGTGGATCTGGGATTGGTGTTCCCGCTCTGTGGAGCGAGGCTGGAGCTCTGAACCCTCCCCTTTCCCCCAAAAACACAGTTATTTTAATTCCCTAATAAATCTGTTGTTTGGGGTCCCACTGTCTCACCCACTCTGTATTTGTAACTCCTCACCCTCCTTTTCTTTTTGTTCATCATTTTTTTTTTTCATCGTTATTTTTTATTATCATTGCACTTCATTACTGGTTTAACCTTTTCCCTTTTTTTGTTTGTAGAACACACTTTGTCCTGGCACAAATCACATGAAACTAAATAAACCATGGGACAAGAAAGCAAGAAGAAAATAAATGTCTTCATTCTGAAGCCATTTCCTTTGTGCTTTTGGACTCTGGAGCTCTTTACATTTCAGAGTTTCATGTTTTACTGGCTATTAATCGCCAAATTTAAAAATAAAAAGATAAACTGCTCTTTCTGCCTGCGGTTTAGGAACACACAAAATATTATATTTTTACTATTACGAATCTGTAAGGATTTAAATTCCATACATCTCTCAGTTAAAACAAAAAAAGGAAATAACTGAGCGTTCCCAAAGTGAGTTACATTTTCACAAAAAAAGCACAGGTAAGAATTTTTTATATTCAGATTTGAATGGGCAAGTAAAGACATTTTCCTTTTCACGAACGCAATGGATGTCAATTAATAAAATAGTGTTAATAAAGTATTTAAGGGCATGGGACTGATCCTGCTCTAAACTTGATGGCCTCATTTCCTCCCAGTGCAGCAGGTCTGGGCTAAAATCTTTTTGTCAGAAAGTTTTTAATCCAGGTTATTGAAGTCAGGAATGGCTCCCACTGCCTTGACCAGGGTGGTTTTGAGCCCCCCCAAAACACCTTCCCCCTAAATATCCATTTTTAAAAAATTCACCCCCAAATCTGACCTTGACGCTGTTATTTGCTGAAAAACAGCCTCTGGATCCCAAGGATTTGCTCCTTTTTTAAAGACTTTTTGCATTCAAACACCATGAGGGATTATCAAAAACACCCAAAGCCACGCTCAGGAGAAAAAAAAAAAAAAAAAAAAACCACAGATTTTTACCCAAAATGCTGGGGGGGTTTTGTGTTCCAGGTGTGAAACAGCAGCTCCAAGACTCCAGCACCGGGGCAGGTGAGGTTTAGGTGGATCTGGGGGTTACAACAACAGAAAGTGAGAATACCGGGGCAGAAAACTGCATCTAAATTGGTTTAAATCCACAGAAGCCTCAGTCTTTTGGGACGTATTTTTACTTTACATATTTGTCAAGGCGAAATGTTCTCGTCACCAAACACGCTTAATATTCCAGGGGAAACTGATTCTGCTTCCTCCTCCTTACTCTTCCCAAACCAAAAATAAAGCTGCTTTTGCATCACCCAGGTTTCCCTCCTCCCTCTGTCCTTCAACATTCCAGCTGAGAAAGTAAAAGCACGGATGACGCCGGGAAGTTGGGATTTTTCTTTGTTAAAAAATGTGCTGGAAAATTCCTGCTTTTCTCCTCAGATCTCATCGTGGATTTGGGAGAAAGAACACAAAGCTTTTAAGGCAGGGCACATTTATTTCCAGTGCTAAATCTCAGCCCCTGAAAGTGGCTCTTATAAACTTCATTTTAAAAGCAGGCTAGAGGCGGGCNAGCTCATCCACCCACCTCTGCCAAATAAATGTCCAGTACAAATCCTCTCTGGACAATCCTAAATGAGTCAAGCCTGAATCAAGCAGCAAAAAGCCCAAGTGAGGGAAAATCCTTCCCCAGAAAAAACCTAAAATTTGTCCCCACCAGTAAAGCTTTTCCATCCAAAGCATTTGGGGTGTGGAGCAAGGCCCCTCTAAAGGAATTACTTCCCCTGCTGCCTTTGCCATCAGTCACAGGATGGTAATAAAATCTGGAGCTGTTTCCTTACACCAGCACTGCGATTTACCTACTCTAATAGACAATGCAAATGCTAAAAGGCACATATACATCTTCATTATATAAGCTGGTGCCTGAGTCATTTTCCTCCAGAGACAGTTTTATTCATTTTTATACAATTTGCCTACTGTACAGTGCAGATGGTTTCTATTAAGTAAAATATCTGTTTGCTTCCAAATTTTTAGTTTTCATGATTAAATTACTTGAAAATGATGGTACATTGTATTACCCTCCTTCATGGCTTAATGCAGTTGCAATGGCACGAGGCTGAACTGGAAAGCCCAGTTTAATCCACTCAGAAAATGGGGATTTCGGCCACATGCTGGGAATTTCTGAGGTCTGTTTTATATGTGCTGCAGCGTTTTTCCAAAAGGCGGAACTACAGGAATTATTTACTAAATGTATATAACTCAACACGGAGTTTAAACAAAAATACTGGGCAACATGATGAGAGGTAAAAGAAAAAAAAATTGCTGATTTTTTTTTTCGTTTTCTTTGGGGTTTTTGGTTAGGTTTGGGGTTTTTTGGGTTTTTTGAGGTGGTTTTTTTGTTTTGTTTTGGTGGGGTTGTTTTTTGTTTTTTTTTTTTTTTTTTTTTTTTTTTTTTTTTTTTTTTTTTTTTTTTGTTTTTTTTTTTTTTTTT
>VYZR01070736.1:12471-29317 GCA_013400675.1 Oxylabes madagascariensis
GGGGTTTTTTTTTTTTTTTTTTTTTTTTTTTTTGTTTTGTTTTGTTTTGTTTTGTTTTGTTTTGTTTTTGTTTTTGTTTTTTTTTTGGATTGTGGAAAAACTGCTGCTTCTGTAGGAGCAAGGAGTGGGAGGCAAAGCTGGGAGTGTGACATCCATCGCTGTGCTGCCATCGGGTGGATGGCTGGAACGCTGCACATTCCCAGAGAGCTGCAGGAGCAGGGAGTGAGGAGCAGCACCTCCCAAAAACTCCCTGGGAGCAGCGACATTTCCTGCAGCAAGGACGGGACTGTGCTCAGCTGAACTCTTTGCCCACCGAAAAATCATGGCCTGGGGTTGCAGCAAGGCGAAGAATCCTAAAATCAAAATGGTTTGGGTTGGAAGGGAACTTTAAAGGATGTCTAGACCCCCTCTCTGCCACGGCAGGGACACCTTCCCCTGTCCCAGGCTGCTCCAAGCCCCAGTGTCCAGCCTGGCCTTGGGCACTGCCAGGGATCCAGGGGCAGCCACAGCTGCTCTGGGCACCCTGTGCCAGGGCCTGCCCACCCTGCCAGGGAACAATTCCTGCCCAAATCCCATCTAAACCTCCCCTCCTTCAGCTTAAAGCTATTCCCTGTGTCCTGTCCCTCCATCCCTCGTCCCCAGCCCCTCTCCAGCTCTCCTGGAGCCCCTTTAGTCCCTTCCAGGTCATTTGAGGTCTCCCTGGAGCCTTCTCCTCTCCAGGCTGAACAAACACAACTCTCTCAGCCGTTCCTCACAGGGGAGGTGCCCCAGCCCTCAGGAGCCCCAGGTCCTGCTGAACCTTCACCAAAAAGGAGCCAATCCCTCACCCCCAGGGACTGCTACACCTGGGCAGACCCCAAAGCCAATCCCTGGCGTTTCCCCAGGTCTCCCAAGCCCCCTCTGCTCCCCCACAAACACCAGATGAGGCTCAGGTGCCCACAGGTGTCCCAGGACCACCCCACACCTGGGGGTTTACTCTGATCCCTTGAATGGACAAATCCTGAGGAGGGTACAGGAAGCGAAGCACCAGCATCCCATAAAAAGCAACTCTGGGACAAAAATCTACCGTGTTTCACTGCTTTTGAAATTCTCAGAAGTGGGGAGAGGTGCAGGAACACACTGGGGACAGGGAGAGCTGTCCCCTGGCAGGGTTCACTCCCTGCACAGACATTGGGAACAGCCAAAAACCCCCTGCCATGAAAGGCTGGAGTAAAGAAATAAATTAAGACAGACTAAGGGGAGTCCCCCAGCCACTGTTTGGTGCCAAACACCTAAAAATGAGGTGACAAAACATTCTCTATTGAACATCATCAATGCAAACTGGAAAGGAATAAAATCTCCACCTGAGGGACTGGAGAAGAGAAGCAAATCCTGAGGAGGTGGCAAGCCCAAGGAAAGCTGCTCCAGCTCTGGTGGCTCATGCAAACAGTAGCATAAACACTTTCTGTGCTCTTCCCAGCCCAAAACAAAAGCCTGTGGTGTCTGCCAGGACGTACAAATCTTCTGGAGGAGCAGAGGAGAGAGAAATAAATGAACATCTGTAACGAGTCTCCACAATCTCAAGTAAAAATCCATACAATCTGTTGGCGTTGGCAAGGCTCACCCATAAATCAGAGAAAGCAAAATATTGCCTTCATATCCATCGGAGATGTTCGGGGAAATAAGGATCTCATCTCCTGGGCTGCCACAAAAATTATCAGTTCCATCAGAAAAGGCAGAGTTTGGATGTCAGCAAAAGCACCAAGAGCAGCTGTTCTGCTGAGCTTCTCCACTGCCTTTGGCCTGGAGAGCAACCAGGGGACAAAACCCAACTGCAGCAGCTTCTGCTGGGGCACGGGGTGGACAACAGACCCCAAAGCCCACCCTGAGGACGCAGGAAGCCCTGACAGCACCAGCAGTGCCCACGAAAGAGCAAAATTGGAAGTCAAACTTCCCCTGTGTCTCCAAACCTGGAGGGACAAGGAGCAGTGGATGAATCAGGGAGTTGTTTGCTCACACAAAGAGCAGCAAGCAGCCCCAAACACCCATCAGGAAACAGGTTCTACTCTTCCCACTGTCTCATCCCCAAATTTAGAGATTTGTTGAAGATGGGAAGCAGGACATTAACATGTACAACATGCCAGCTATCACTGCAACATAAAAATTCCTGGTTTTCCATCTGCCGTCTCTCAACAGGGTAAAGGAATTCCTCCTGCAACATATGAGCAGTCGTCTCTTTTATAGCTTTTTAATGGAAAGCAAATAAAAACCCTCCAACTTCGAATTTATCAAAACCATCTTGAAGAGTCTTTCAGAAGAGTTTTTCAGCTTTTCCGAGCTGCACCAGCTGCATCCAATCATGGCCAATAATTCCTTCCCAGCCATCCAGTGAGCCTGGGAAGGAACCAGATCCTGCAGCTCCCATCCACGGGATGGTTGATAACGCAGGGAAATGTGATTTCCAACTGGAATAATGCTGCAAACAAATTGCAGGTGACCGACAGAAATATGGGCGAGGTTTTTGAAGAATTAAGTTCCATCAGATAGTAACAACAGAATAAAATAATTTCCAGGCTCTAGCACAGACCTCATTTTCTGACTACACTTTTTTTTTCTGCAGGTACAGAACCCAGAATCTGAATTGGAAAATTCCTCAGAAGGGTGATGTCACTGCTTCAGCCAAAGCTCAGTGGGAGCCCCATCACTGAGGAGGAAAGTGCTGAGTTTATATAAAATCAGCACCAAAAAAAAAAGTGTTGGCCTCAAACTCTGAAGACACCACTCCAAAATTTTAATTTCTGAGCCTCTGTGCTCTCAACACACAACTCTGAGCAATTTAAGGCACTCCCAGGACTCCCAGAACTGCAGCACTTTTGGAGGTCTCTGATCCCTGGAGTTTGCAGCAGTTTGGGTTTTAAATTCACCAGGAAGTTCTGAATGTACTAAAGAAATGGATCCTGCAGAATAAATGGAAANATTGCAGGTGACCGACAGAAATATGGGCGAGGTTTTTGAAGAATTAAGTTCCATCAGATAGTAACAACAGAATAAAATAATTTCCAGGCTCTAGCACAGACCTCATTTTCTGACTACACTTTTTTTTTCTGCAGGTACAGAACCCAGAATCTGAATTGGAAAATTCCTCAGAAGGGTGATGTCACTGCTTCAGCCAAAGCTCAGTGGGAGCCCCATCACTGAGGAGGAAAGTGCTGAGTTTATATAAAATCAGCACCAAAAAAAAAGTGTTGGCCTCAAACTCTGAAGACATCACTCCAAAATTTTAATTTCTGAGCCTCTGTGCTCTCAACACACAACTCTGAGCAATTTAAGGCACTCCCAGGACTCCCAGAACTGCAGCACTTTTGGAGGTCTCTGATCCCTGGAGTTTGCAGCAGTTTGGGTTTTAAATTCACCAGGAAGTTCTGAATGTACTAAAGAAATGGATCCTGCAGAATAAATGGAAAATACTGAGATTTCACCACAAAAACTCTAAAATAAATTAAGTATTGAGACAACGACACAAAGCACAAATACTAAGTCTTAATGTACAGAGCTCTCAGAGAAATATCCAATAATTCCTTGGGGCAAGTGAAAGGGAAAGAAAGCAACAGAGAAGTTTTACACTGATTTTCAGATAACAAGGAAAATTATGATGAAGGAAGGAGTCAGGATTATAAAGAGATATGGAAGGTGATCACCCAAAGGGTCTCAGCTCCTCCACCAGAGTCCCTGGACAAGAAAAACCACAGAAATGAGGTCCATGGGTAAAAACATTGACAGGTTTTCTGGAAAAGAAATGTCATGTGTGATCTGGAATCAATTTACCTATTGAATCAAAGAGATATATAAATATGCAGAATAAAATATAAGAATATATACAGAATAAAAGCTGATGGCAAAGGGAACAATGCTATCAAACCATCCAACCGTGGGAAAGGAGCTCCTGTCCTTCTCCTTCCATAAAATCATGAAAGAATCAGAGAATGGATTGGGTTGGAAGTGACCTTCAAGGTTTTGTTGTTCCGACCCCCAAGAGGACAGAAAGCCAACACTGGGATGAAACAAGTCCTTACCCTGAGGATGTGGGGACTTTGAGCATCTCTGAGCCCAGCAAGAGCAGAATCCAACAGAGCTTTAATTAATCCAAAGCAGCAAAGTTCTCCCCTGCTCAGTTCAAAGGGCAGAGAACGCGGTAATTGGTGAAGTGTTGGTGATGGAAACCACAGTCACACCAATAAAATCCTTCCCCAGCAGAAACACTGTACAAAAAGTTGCCTTCGTGGCTGCTGTCGTNAACAAAGAAGTTTTACACTGATTTTCAGATAACAAGGAAAATTATGATGAAGGAAGGAGTCAGGATTATAAAGAGATGTGGAAGGTGATCACCCAAAGGGTCTCAGCTCCTCCACCAGAGTCCCTGGACAAGAAAAACCACAGAAATGAGATCTATGGGTAAAAACATTGACAGGTTTTCTGGAAAAGAAATGTCATGTGTGATCTGGAATCAATTTACCTATTGAATCAAAGAGATATATAAATATGCAGAATAAAATATAAGAATATATACAGAATAAAAGCTGATGGCAAAGGGAACAATGCTATCAAACCATCCAACCGTGGGAAAGGAGCTCCTGTCCTTCTCCTTCCATAAAATCATGAAAGAATCAGAGAATGGATTGGGTTGGAAGTGACCTTCAAGGTTTTGTTGTTCCGACCCCCAAGAGGACAGAAAGCCAACACTGGGTTGAAACAAGTCCTTACCCTGAGGATGTGGAGGTTTCTGAGCATCTCTGAGCCCAGCAAGAGCAGAATCCAACAGAGCTTTAATTAATCAAAAGCAACAAAGTTCTCCCCTGCTCAGTTCAAAGGGCAGAGAACGCGGTAATTGGTGAAGTGTTGGTGATGGAAACCACAGTCACACCAATAAAATCCTTCCCCAGCAGAAACACTGTACAAAAAGTTGCCTTCGTGGCTGCTGTCGTTCCGTTCGGAGTGGGTTTAAGGCACAGTTCTTTGCACTTGGGTGGAACAGGAAAGGGAAGGAGTGTTGGGGGTTTGGTGCTGTTCATTTTCAGTCCTGTCTGTGTAAAAGTCCATCTGCCAGTGAAGAATGGACACTGCCTGGAAAAAACTCCAATATTTCACTGCACGGGCTTCCTGTGGTGCTACATCATGGTCACCTTTTGTAATAGTGCGCAAATTGGAATGTACATGCAGTATTTCAGAGGTGGAGGAGAAAAACTGAAGAACAGAGGGGAAAGGGAAAAAGTTTAAGATCATTTTAGTAGCGCACACATTACCACAGCAATGTCCAACAGCCTGCACCACTGCCAAGGGCCAGGGAGGGAATTCATTCCCAATCCAGAAAAATCCCTCAACTGGGATCTCAGCAGGACCATCCCTGTGCCTTTGGGATCAGGATCCTCAAGGGAAATTAAGTTGTGATCCTCAAATATTGGAGTTTGAGACAAGAAATCTTTTCAGGCTCTGCTCTGACACGAGCAAGTCCCACAGTCTGTAGATCAATGAAAGCCTTATCAAACCTTATCACTGCTGTGTTTGAAGACAGAACCTTAAACACTGAGGTGGTCAGGGGGATTTAAGGTACCTCAGACATGGAGATCCAGTTTGGGTTGAAACTAAAATATAAAGAGCTGCCCAAAAATATTCCCAGACCAAGATTAGAGGAGTTCTGCTGCTCCATCACAAAGGTAAATACACAGCTTTGTTCACTGAATTAATCCAGATTGAGAAATAATTTTATAATTATCCAGATTTTATCCTTTCATCAAACCCATGGGTTTTAGCTTCAGGCCGTCCTGTGTTCTGCATCTTGGACTGACAATTCCAATAGTTGGGAGCATCCCCATCTGCTGAATATCCCAGGTTCCAGCAGAACAAGTGGATCCATGCTGGCTGCAGGCCAGCTGAGAAGGAGGAAGATTTATGCAAACTCTCAGGAAAACATTTCCAACAGCTGGAATAGAAAGGAAATCCAGGCAGCATCTGAATCACAGAGTTATTACTCTGCCACTCCACACAGAATCACCAGGGTCCCTCCAGCAACCACATTATTTAATAGACCATTTAATAGACTATCAAAAATCCAGTTGTCTTCATTACAGCAAACAGGAAACTGTGGGATAATGGAGTGAATTTGTGAGTGGAACAAATGCTGAGAACCAAAAGTGAAGCAACTCACAGAGGTTTCAGAAGTAAGGATGCTCCACACAGGCTGAAAATTGGGAAATTTCAGGTCCTGACCAGCTTTATTCTTCCTCTGGGTTAGCATGAATAAATAAATGAATAAATAAATGAATAAATAAATGAATAAATAAATGAATAAATATGGGAAGGGGGAGACATGCTACCATAGATCACATTTTAAAGTGCTTGTACAGATGTTGAACATTTTTTAGGATGAGTCAAGGCACTGTTCCTTCTGGACAGGTTCAACATCTGCAAGCAATGAAGGTGGAGCCAAGGCCCAGCACTGCTCATTGTTCCTACAGAACCCGGTGATTTCGTATTTGTAGGGTCACAATTTGTAGCCCTGATTTTCAAGCCTGAGATGTTTTGGTTTCTGAAATTCTTTCCCCAGGCGATTTTCTGTAAACAAGAGAAATGTTTTTGTAACTGTACCTATGTTTATCCATTCTTTCTCGCAGGAGAGGTTTCTTGACGAACATCTGTTTTAACCAATGTGATTGAAGAGGCTTTCCTTCGTTTCACCAATCAAATTGGTCTGTGTAAAATAGTATAAAAAAGAGAGACACTCAAAAATAGAGAGTCATATTTCTAGCCTTCTGATGGAGAGTCTGTCATTGTTTGGGAGGGGAGGGGCCAGAACTGGAGAGATAATGGGATTTTTCTTTGGATTATGGAAAAATTCTGCCCCATCAACTTCCCTGGAAGGACTGGGATTGGTGGCTGAGTTCTACTGAGGATTAGTAGGTATGGTGACTTCACATCCACTGGAAAAATGGGAAAATAGGGCTTGGAGTCCTCACCATCAAACCAGGAAGGTGTATTTGTATCAGGATGTTAAATAGGGAGGCATAACTCTGTTCTGAATTAAAACAACATCCAGGTATTACTGCACCATCTGCTAAACTTTGCTGTTTCTAATCTTGCGGAACATCAAACCAGACAAAAAATGACCTAAATTATCAACAGAAAAATGTAGCTTGCTCTAGAGCTGATGCCAAAGCCCTATAATATCCTGGAAAAAAATGTTTCTCCATAACTGACAACCCAGAAAGTGCTAAATTTGTACCAGTATTTGCACCAGCATTCGGGATGCAGAGGATGATTTGAGGAGAAAAGGAGAAAAGATGAGAGAAGAAAATGGGAAAGTTTCTTGTATTGCAGCTAGGGTTCAACCTTCAGTTAAAAATTGTTTCATGATTATTCCAAGAGAAAATAATTTCAAGGATGGGCTTGGAAAAAAATTAATAAAATTAAAACGTGTCACCAGCTCCACATAAAAATTACTCGCTTACCTTGCGGTGCCCAACAAACACCAGAATTTTGTGGTTTTATTTGTCCCAGGTGTGATCCACGAAGTGCTGCCACGTTCCTCCAACATCTGGGATTCATCCTGTCTCTCCTAATGACTCCCTGGAGTGCAGGACATGTGGCTGAGGTGCAGATTTGTGGTGTCACACACACAGAGCTATTGCCACCCAAAGGGAGCAGATAAAGGCATTTGCTAACGTTTGGCAGGCCGTTCCCAAAGTGGATTTACCTGGATTTACCTCCGGAGCGTGGAGACAGCCAGCCCAGAGCACAGCTAAGAGCAAACAGGCCTGGCTTTGTCACTTAGGCAGGGCTCTTAGGCTGGGTCCTGGGGTTTCATCAGGGAGAGGAGCAGCTCAAGTTCTCCAAGCGTTTGCTCTCCTCGGCACTGCCGGCGTTCCACGTAGGATGAGGTGGATGCTTGGAAGGCATTTCTCATTAAGGACACATCAGTCACATCCTCCTGCTGCCCAAAGAACAGGAAAGCTTCTCCTAAAGTGGTTTGCTGCCAGGAATTTGACTTTGTCGAAGACATGTGCCTTTAAACCACGCCGCCGGAGGAAAGCTGCTTCAACAAGTACATCTTTTATAATAAATACAAGGAGATTCACAGCCAGGAAGGAAATGGTATTTAGGAATAAATTTGTGTTTGGATTTTATTACTAATTCATTACATTCTTAATCTGAAAAATCCTGAAGCAGCACAACTGCTTGAGAATTATCATTAATAATTACATTGATACTGAATTCTTTTATGCAAATAGTACAGTAGACTTAGAGATAGGACTCTTTGTAAACCTCCTGAGTGTTTGCAGGAAGTTTAATTCATTCCCTATCTCCTTTAGTTTGCAAATGAGGTGTGAAACCATTGTCTGCTCCTGGAAGGTGGCAGCATTCAAGTGCCACACGCAGGACGTCGATGGGTCGGGTTGTCCCCAATGCCATCGAGTGAGGTCACCCAGATATCATTAATTATTACAATTTATTGAGTGCTGGCAGTGCAGGGATGGTCTGGGTGGCTTTGGAGCGTGCCCGGGTCTGTAACTCACCTTTGGATCCAGAGGAGGCAACGCCCAGGATTGCTCTGGGAGCAGGGATGGGCTGTGGCTGAGCAGGACCCTCCTGATAAAACAGGGAAAAATTTTGGCCCATCATTAGGTCTTTCCCTTCCCCAAGGAGGGAACAGCTCCCAAGCAGGTAAACATGAATTAACAAGATGCCATAACCTCCCAGACACCTCTTCTTTAAAAAAAAAAAAAAAAAAAAATAAATACATGCTGCTGCTAAACATTTCGGGGAAAGAAGCAAAACTATTCTGCTAAAGAGATTTCATTTGAATATGTTGTGCCTGAGCCTCATCCTGGAGTTTTTCTCAGGTTTCCTATCAGTTTCTGCTAATGAGTTTAGCTCCCTGGGTAGAATGTGTCTGGTAAATTTTTCAAGAACTGATCATTAGCAATGTTTTGTATATTTTATTTTCTTGTTTTCACCGTATATAGAGTTGTCATTTTTAATTCATTGCCCACTGGAATTTTACGAAGGAAAACTCACATTCGCTCAAAAATGAGATGAGGAGGTTGGCACGGATTTTAATAGATGCATGTTGTGCTGCAGGTGAAATTTTCCAATTCTAATACAAGTGGGTGAGGAACAAGGAAACGTGGCCCACACTGAGAAAGCAAAGTGGTTCCAGAGATAAGAAACTCACTCTTCCCATGGCAGGGGGAATGGAGCACTGGTAGTTTAAAGAAAAATTCCTAATTCTTCCAAATACACAACGTGGTCGTTGCAGGTTCCAAAGTGCATCCCCTCCTCTGGCCTCTGGCTTCAGATTAGAGAATTTGAGCTCAGCAAATTGGGGATTTCGTTGGCACAAAACCCTGAAAACTCCAGTTTAATCCTGATTTATGGGGAAGGGGGTAACATAATCTTCTTACTTTACAGCACTTAAAAGGGCAGAGGAGAATCAAGTGGTTTAGCCTAATTTAGTTGGGGTTTTTTCCTATTAGATTTGTAAAACAAGATGAAATAAAACGAGCGTGTTCACGGACAGAGCTTCTTGTGATGTGTTGAGAAACTCTACTGACAGAGAATTCTAATTGTAAAACAGGGTTACAATGCAACAAAATGTTGTTTTGTCTCATTTTACTTTTAGGTATTCCATGACATCACAATGTCACAAACCTGATGTTTTTCTATGTTCCATCATAGAGATGCATCTCTGAAATGTGCTCACCTGTGGTGCTAAAGGTGCTCCCCGCTCCAGCTCAATCCTTTTAGGAAATTGACCCCATTTAACCCTAAAATTAACCCCTCTCCAGCCGTTTTTCCCATGAGCTCCTCCTCCTGCAGATCAGATCCATCAAGTCAGGGTTAAAACCAGACTTGGTTCTCCAAAGCCTGTTGTCTGTGACAGGAAACTTTCCCCTCTCCTCCACTTTCTCCACTCATTTTACCTTCAAAGTAATGTTGAGTCTCAGGGAAGTGTGAAGGATCCCAATCCCACTCCTTTCCATGCTGTGGAAGACGAAGGAGGATCCTGCTGATGCATCCCATGCCCAGAAAACAGAATCTGGAGGGACTTGGTCGTTTCTTGCTCCTCTTGAACTAAATCATAACCATGAAACACTGGGGCTTCTCCCAGTGCAAACAGCTCCTTTCATGGAGAGTGAAAATTCACACTCATGGAATTGAGGAAAGGTTTGGATCGGAAGAGACCTCAAAGATAATTCCCTTCCACCTCCTGCCAGGCAGGGACACCTTTCACCATCCCAGGCTGCTCCAAGCCCCAATGTCCAGCCTGGCCTTGGGCACTGCCAGGGATCCAGGGGCAGCCACAGCTGCTCTGGGCACCCTGTGCCAGGGCCTGCCCACCCTCCCAGGGAACAATTCCTTCTCAATATCCAACCCAAATCTACCTTCTTCCAGTTTAAAGCCATTCCCTGTGTCCTGTCCCTCCATCCCTTGTCCCCAGTCCCTCTCCAGCTCTCCTGGAGCCCCTTCAGGCCCTGGAAGGGGCTCTGAGCTCTCCCTGGAGCTTCTCCTCTCCAGGTGAACATTCCCAGCTCTCCCATCCTGTTAATTCCTACCAGACCTCAGAAACACTGACAGGATTTAGTCACTGTGCCCACCACTGAACTAGAAATTTAATTTAAAACCCATTTTCTCTCTCCACACAGCCAAGGAGAGCCCAGCCTGGCCTGGGGATGTTGATACCCAAACCATTCCCATTTTCCAGTGAAAATCTGCTCATTCCATCCCATCCCAACATCTTCTCAGCCTAAGGATCCAGATTTCACATCTCTCAGTGTGTCACAAATGAAAGGAAAAGCATTCAGGACCTCATGCACAGCATTTTCTGACTTCCCACTTGAAGTCAGGAATGCATGTGATAGGATGCATTTAAAATGTTGCAGCAAAACAACCTGACAACTCCAGTGTCTCTCAAGGAACATCCAGAGCAGAACCATATGGACATTTTGCAGGAAATTGTGCATTTTAAATGACAACATATTTATCTGCTTTTGTTCCCCCTTTACTTGTGCCTATTGAAGATGGATATGTAGGATCAGTTACGGGGTAACTAAGCCCAGATATCAGGAGGACAAGGAAATATTTGACATCCCCGTGGTAATTTTTAATCAGAAAACCTGCACCAAAAAGAAAGGAATACATAATAACGTGATTCCACAGGAGAAAAATGTCTGACTTCAGCCTTACCCACAGCATTACAAATGGATTTTGTCAGCCTGCAGCCTTACAAGGCTCGTTGATAGTAAATTAAATTTGGTCAGTTTATAAAGGTATTGCTTTCATGTTTCTCTCCCAAGATCTTCCATCCCTCGGAGGTTTGGAATCACCTTGCTTCTCCTCGCTTGTCTTCTATTCTTCATTACACAACAGATGACCTATCAGATACTCTTCTTCTACTCCAACAGCTTTCCCGTTGCCAACCTTCAATGAGAATAAAGCCTGCAACCCTTTTTATCTTCATTCCACTGCTGCTTCCATCGGGGGTTTTTTATTTTTTTTTTCTTTTCCTAAAGATCGTTTGCCGACGTTGCTTCCTCGGCTTTTACCCAGTGGAACAAGCAGTGTCTTCTGAACTGACAATTCTGACTTTTTGCAGCTTGTGATTTTTCTAAAGCATGACAAGTGCTGGCATGAAGACATGGCAAACCTTTTCAGATAAGGAGCTCGGGAAAAAAAACGAGGCCTTTCAAAGAACAGTGGTAGTTACTGCACAAGGAAACAAGTCTCCCATGGATTAATTTAATTCAGCTGCACCTTTTCCAAGGCAGCAACAATTAGAACCTGCACTTTTTAACACGCTGTATTAATTGTTTTTAAGTGTATTCTAGCACAAAACAAAACTTTTTTTCCCGTGACAACGTAATTAATATTTGATATATTTTAGGCTGGATGAGAAATAGAAACAGAAATAGGCAGGAAATGGATCCCTGCAACTCTGTTAGAGGGAAAGGCAGGTCTGGGGTGAGATTTAAAAAAAAATTCCACTTTGTGTGTCTCATTTTCTACTTTGCACATTCTTCAGAAGATCATCCCAAACTGAGAATTAATAGAATATTGCTGATTTGTGAACGAAAGAAAGGGGCTCTGGAGTATCTGCCCAGGATCTAAATTTCTCCCAGAGAGGTTGAGGCTACCCCTGGATCCCTGGCAGTGCCCAAGGCCGGGTTGGACATCGGGGCTTGGAGCAGCCTGGGGCAGTGGGAGGTGTCCCTGCCCATGGAACTGGATGGGATTTGAGGTCCCTTCCAGCCCAAACCATCTGAGATTCCATGATTTTGGGAGCTTGTAGAACCCTCAGGCAGCAGCTGTGTGTGGGTGAGACAAGACAGGCTGGCACTGACAAATAAACAAAATAAATATAAAAATATAAAAATATAAAAATAGAAATATATTTATAAAATAAAAAAAAAAAACAAAAATAAAAATGAAATAAATGAGCAGTTCTCAGTCCTCAAATCAGAGGGGATGGTCTGTGCACACAGTGAGCTGGGCTGGAGCTTGGATGTGGCTGAAGGACAACCTGGAGGATCCCTGGTGGATGCTGACGGAGGGAGGGACCCAGGCAGCACAAACCTTACTGGGGTTTGCAGCCTGAGAAACGGAAAAGGATGATGGATGGTGATGGCAGAGATGGAGTTTGCTTTCCTCAAGCCTCGGTGCACCCAATGGAAGTCCCGGGCAAAGGGCTGGGTCTCTTTCCAGGGCAAAAGGCACTGCCCAAGGCTTTGTGTTTGCTCTTCAAAGCAGCTTCCATCCATGCCCCACCTGGTGAAAAGCCATTAAAACATCCAGGAGTGAGGACAGCGAGTGCTGTAAATGCAGCAGGGTGAGTCGATAGCTCCTCACACACAGAAACAAAACTATTTTATCCCTGTTCCATAATGGATCAGGAGAGCAGCTATCAGGTCATATTATCTTAGTGCAATGTGAATGGAGGCTAATAGCCTGCTCCAGTGCTGAATTAAAAGGAGGATTGAATCAATAGATGGGAGAAGATGAATCAAGTGTCCATTTCCTCGGGCTGATAGCAAGAATAATGTGATAAAGCATGAGGAGCTCTCCTCTAACATTCCTGGGGTGTAACTGGAGAGTTCTCACTCAGTGCCAGCCAGAGGTGAGGTTCTCCTGATTCAGGAAGCCAAAAACAAGACAGTGCAAAAACAAAAGAGAGTTTTGAATTCAGCCACTCACCAAAAACTTCTGTTCAGCGCCAAATCTGCCGACTCGTTTGCTTTTCTCCCCTTCTAGACTGGGGGCAGTGCAAAACGGATGCTCTGGAGTGATTCATTCTCATATCTGCAATTGTTCAGCGGCTCTGGCAGCACCTCCAGCACAGGCAACGCTCCTGTAACTGCTCCAAATTGGCTTTAGGAGTTGTTTTGCCAAGCTAAAAGGCAGCAATCCGAAATCCATCACCGCTCCCTGCCTTTCCCAGGGCTGGCCAAGACACTTTAAAGGTGAGAGAGCAGGAAATATGGTTTATTACCCCACCTTGGCTCTTCCTAAGGAGCATCTTCCCGATGCCATCAGCGCCTTTAATCATCCCCTTTAATCTGAGGGAGAATCAAGCAATAATTGTGGAACAGAGCATGTTTCCAGCAGCACTGATTCATCACACCAGCCTTTTAGCAAGTGAGATCCTCACTGAGGTCATGTTGCAGGGAGGTCGTTGATGTCATTAATGTATTGATTGGGGGAAAGAGCCTGGGTTCTGCTCCCAGCTCTGCCCCTCGGTGTGACCTTGAGCTTCTCCCTCTCTCCATCCCATTTCCCCACCTGCTCAGCTGCAATAACAACTCCTCACCCCTCACCTCTTTGCTGTGGTGGGCCACGGAGATTAACTTTGGACAGGACGCTGAAGTGTTTGTCCTGAATCCATTTTTGGGGTAACACAGATATCACATCTCGGTGCTGAAGGAGAATTTGCCTTAAAAAAACAAACAAGCAAATAAATAAACAAAATTCTGTGGGAGAATGGCTCAGAAGCAGCTGAGCTCTCCAAATACCCTCCCCATGCACTGATATTTTGGGTATCTATGAGAGTCATGCAATAACTGAGGCTGGAAGGTTGAAAAATCCACCCAGAGCAACAGCTGGAAGCTTCTGTTCCCACAATGTAAAAGTGCAATTTGCCTGTGGGTTAATCTGAAATAGGGCCCAGAACGGCTCAGGTCGGGACAATTCTGAGTTTCAGCGCTGAGAAAAGCTCCTTTCTCAGGGGAATCAAAGGCAGGTCTCTAGTTCTGTCCATCCTCATCTGAATTTCAACCCAATTCCAGCAGCCTTTACTCATCCTTCTACAAAACCCCAGGATTCATGAGCTGTCTGGAAATTTCTACGTCTGTTTCTCTTCCCCTTCAGTTTTATTTTCCTCTTTCATCCTCTTCACCTTCTTCTCCAGAATATTCCATAAAAGACCTCCTGCTTCTCCTGACAATGAGGGTGGAGCAGCTTATTCACACAGATATTTAATGTCTATTTTTACACAAATGACTCTCAGATCCACCTCCCTACTCCCAATTTGTCTCCTTTCATTCAGCCTCGCCTTTCTCTCTCTCTGTTGACACCTCGTCCTGCAAATTCTAATTTAAAGTGACCAAAATTGGAGTCTTGTTCTTTCCTCTTTAGCATCCTTCCTTCCCAAATTCACTGTCAGCCCTGTCAATACTCTCATTTTCTTGTCATCCAAGGCTATAAACGAGGTGGTCACAGGTGATGACAACCCATCTTCAATATTTTAGCCAATTAACGGCGACCTGGCTGTCAGAGATGTGAAGATAATGAGTATCTGTGCTATTATTTGTAAATGGAGCCATGAAACTTTGATTTTTACCAGTAAAAAACGTTATGTCAATAGAAACTTCTGCCTGGATGTGCTAATTCCGAAATCTGGAAATAAGTCCTGTTACCCTCCTCCCACACACAACTCCCATGTTCCTGGTTATTAATTCAGGGTAAAGAGCAGAAAATCTTGTGAAAATTCCAATTTAAGTATATTTAGATTAATCCACAGATCTCCAAGATTTTCTGTAAACTTTCCGGGGAAAAAAATACCAGAGCAGTATTGGGGGAAAATATTACAAGTATTAGCAAGATATGCTTTTTTAAAGTCCCTGATTAGAAGAGGATGCTCATGGATGGTTTACAAGGGGAAATATGAAAGTTTATACATTAGATTTGGACTTTAAGGAAGGCAATGCACTCCCAATTCCCAGGTGCATCCCTCTCCTGCCTTCCCAACCCCAGGAAGGTGTGACAGAGGAAATAAACCCCACGTTGTGCTACGGGCGAGAATAAAACTATAAATTTACACCCCCCCAGTAACAGGGACCTAATCCAGGCGCTTCCACGAGATCAANCTGTCTGTACAAGATGCTGTTTTTCCACCTTTCTTTTGAATGTAAGTCCTGGAAGGAAGGGAGGCATTGTCTGGGAAAAAGCATCCCCTGCCGCCTGCCAGGTCTTGAGGAGCATCGGCTGAGGTTGGACTTGGGTTTAAAGAGTGTCCAAAGCTCATGATAACCACGAAATCACTGCTGGCAGCTTTGCAGAGGGTATTTCAGTCCTGCAGAGGTATTTAACGTAGATGAGCCAATTAAAAGTCTGAGCTGGCCGATTTCATTGAATGCAAATGCCTCAAAAAGTTCTGGGTGATCCCGGGCGCTGACAGGAGAAGAAAGGAGCTCTTCCCAGGAATCACAGCTGGAAATCAGGGATAGAGCTGAGCAATCCCGTGCAGTCAGACTGATTTGGGATTCCAGCCATGTTGATAGCACAAAGGAAAGTTTGTCACATTTTTTGCTAAAAAAGAGAGCACACCCTGGCACTGCCGCAGGACAGTTTGGTGGCAGAGACTTGAGTCTCTCGCTGTCATCTCCTGGGGTCCCCATTGCAGAGTTCCAGGTGTTCACTGCTCAAACATGTCCTTGAGTGCCACATCCAGAGGCGTTTTCAACACTTCCAGGGATGCTGAATCCTTGATTTATGTGAGAATGCTCAGGCAGTGGCTTCTCCTTTAACAGCAACAACTATTATTATTATTATTATTATTATTATTATTATTATTATTATTATTATTATTATTATTATTATTATTATTATTATTATTATTATTATTATTATTATTATTATTATTATTATTATTATTATTATCATCATCATCACCATTACAATATCAATATTACTATTATCATTACTATTATCATTATAATATCAATATCACTAATACAATAATAATAATAACAATTACAAGGAGCGGGAGAAAGAGTAACAAAATCCAAGTGATGCCCAACACAATTTCTCGGTGCACTGTGACCCGGTGAACATTAATAGATTGAATCCCCAGCCCATCTCCCAGCCAGTCCCCCCAGTTTGCATACTTTTAGCCAGTGTGTGTCAGTGGGAGGCCTGTCAGTCATCTTTCCATGAACCCAAAGCTGTGGCATCACTCCTAATTCCTGTGGGATCAGCTTGGGAAGCACTGACAGGTCCCTCATCACCACCCACCCCACACCCCAAATGAAGGAAACCCTTGGACTTTCAGTGGCTGCTGTGCCCTGGAGTGGCTGGGAAGCCCTGGAGCCCATAAATCCACTCTTGCAGTTTATTCCATATCAGAGCACTTTGATTTACTCAGGAAATAAAGCATCTCCTCCTGCTCCATTCAAATGTTATATACAGATTTAATCACAAGCCCCGTGATGCTTCACATTACTCACAAAGCTGAGCTTTTGTACTCCTCACATTCCTTCCCTTCGCCTGTTCTTTTTTTTTTCCTTTAAGTACCCATAAGATTAAACTAAAAAAAAAACCCAAA